>BMAV01015250.1:0-32112 GCA_019973955.1 Trichonephila inaurata madagascariensis
TGGTATTTTTAAAATTCTTACGATTGTGTCCCCCAGAACGCATCGAGAATCTCTCTCCCTTCTCTTTCGGAGCGCTTTTCTCCCCTGTTGCCACAGAGAAAGAAAACTACGCTCACACCTTCCTGGGTCAGTCACCCCTTCGCTCCTTGGGTGCCTAAGATTTATTAGGCGCTCGCCCCTCCTCGGGTCAATCACTCCTTCGCTCTTTGGGTGCTTTCGCAACATTCTCCCACCTTTGAGTTTCCTGCTGTAAAAAACTCAAACACAACATATAAAATACAACAGTAAGATTAACAATATAGGTGCTACAGAATGCTGGTGTTAAAATAAAGCAAAATTTACAGTAAACAAAACTTTTACAAAATACATTTTAGGCATATGTCAAACGCTTCGGAGTAGTTACTTTTCTGCCTCTCCTTGTGCGAATGACAGAATCAGTCAGATCTTTTGTAAATTAATCTCTGGTTCTTGCAGTTCTAGATTGATAAAGTCTTTGCACTGGTCTGACCAGTTCCCCAGTCTCAGTTTTGACTCGAGCGACTCTAACATGTCCATCTTTTCCAGGAATTAGTTGAATTACTCTAGCAAGAGACCACAGAGTCCGATTCTTTAAACTATTTTCCACCACAACTACTTCTCCCACCGTTAAGGGTCTTGATTTCCGGTGACGCTGCGTTTGCTCTCTCAGTTGGCCTAGGTACTCAATTCTAAATCTTTTCCTAAGCTGTTCCCGAATGGTTTGAACATGTCTAATCCTCTTATTGATTTCTTGATGATCTAGGACAATCTATGTAGTTACATCTGACGTTTCGATTTCTTGTAAAACATGGCGGGTGTTATGGTGATAAATCATTAAGCATCCTCAAAATGTAAGTTAAGGGTCTAGAATTGATCACATGTTCACATTCACATAGTACAGTATTTAATTCTTCGTAATATAACGAAGCTCTACCTAACATTTTTCTCAAAATTTGTTTTAACATTTGAATCATTCTTTCCCAAAATCCCCCACCATGGGGACTGGGAGGTTAAATTTCCACTTTTATTTTTTGGATATTAGCTTTAGACATTACTACATCCCAGTCAATAGAATTTAGTGCGCTATTAGACCCAACAAATTCCATTATCCGAATAAATAATGGTCCGGTCGGCCTCTTCTCATGAAATCTTCTTAAGTGCGGAAAATGCTGCGATAGAAAGAGATGTAATTAGTTCAAAATGCACTGCTCAGGGCATTACAGCACAAATGAATAACACTACAACCCCCTTACGCTATCTTTTAAATAGAGTAGACGCCGCCAGATCAACTCTACAGCAGAAAATATTTTGAAGTTTGCCCACCCTATCTTTCGGTAAGAAGATGAAGACACGTATTTTTTGAGCCGAAATCTTTTTTGCTAGTGCATTTTGTATTATTGTTCCCAGTGGTGCTTAGCGATTTTAAAAATCCAAAATTTTATAATGATTCTATTACAATAGATACACACCTGCATACATATGGTTCCTCATGTTTTTACGATCATCAAATTGTTAGGTAAATGATGAGCTTAAAATTGACTGTATCTTCTCGAAAACTGCAAGTTTGTTCTGCTTGCAAATTCCAAATTGATCTAAAAATGGTTTAGCGTAATTTCTCGTACGCGTTTACTCCTCAAAATTTTCCGTGCCCGCGTGAATTTAATTACTGAATTTTTTCCGCACCGATCCAATTTCAAGAAATGACTGTTTGAAGTATTATAAACATCGATTCTGTATGGCATTTTTAAAGAAACGCGAAATATCAAAGCAATCATGCGAACAACTTTAAAACCGGGCTGAAATATTTACAGTGCCAGTTTAAACTCTCATCTCATTTCTCTCTTAGCGCGGTGACAGCAAAACACACACACACACAGATTTCCTTAACTCTAAATTTATCGCATTTTCATCCGGGACTTGTTTTGCGATCTCGGGCAGGTGAACCAGGTTTTCGGACAACCAGGAGGGCTTTTCCTGCATCTTAAATATAAAGCTGTTGGAGCTACGCCCCGAAAGAATGTCGCGAGAATTCTTTTCTGAAGGCACGTGTTCCCAGTTACTAACGTATCAGAAGGTTTTCAGTTTTGCTCACATTTAAAACAAATACGCCCCAAATCTCTGGTACGTTGTATCCATGTACTGCGCCGTCTCATGGAATCTGTCAAATAATAAATACGCACGCACATCTGGCAAGTTTAAGTCGTTCTTAACAGAAGCCGCAAGTCGGGTTCAAGCGTGCCTGTGATAAAGTAATTCCAAACGGGGATAGAAATATCTTTCAAAGGAGCTACGCACAACGCGCATCAGTTCACAAAACATTTTCCTTATATTCTATCCTCAAAAATACACAAGCGGCATACGCTTTTTACTAGCGATACAAAACACATGCAATGTTATTTGTTTAATTCATTAGAGCTCAAATTCAAACATCGAGGTATTTGCATACCTGCAAGTATAAGGTTACTCTAACCACTCTAAACAACTTGATTTAAAATATTTTCTGGGGAGATTTTCATCCCATTTTAATTTTAATTCAAATTTTCCTGTAAAAATTAATTTTGGTTTTAAAAGTCACAGGAGCAAATATGAAAAGACCAATTGGATCAAAAATATGATTAGCTATGGATAACAATGGCAGCACCCAGTTGCAGCCTTACCTTTCGAATTTTCTGACAGTTAATATTACATGATAAACAATCATCTTTGAGGTTCAGGTAAATCCTAAAACCACTAGTCATAAGGAGTTATCAGGTTGAAGCTTTCCCAAGCTCTGAAAATTTTCAGTATTTAATAAACGTTTGACTGCCAGCGCCAAATTAAATTGTATTGCTGAATAAACCAATATTTTTAGATTCAACATTCAACTATAAATTTTTTGCAGCTTCCTAACTGCATGGTCGCCAAAACTAGTAACACAGTTGTCCCACATAGACAATTTTCAAATTTTGCTTCTACATTATTAAAGGTGCCGCGGCATTATCTAGAAATGGTGATTTAATGTCGCGCAAGCTAAAAAAAGGACTGGATGTCACTCCAAAAACACACGACAGTGACGATATGAATACCCAATATTGGTCTAATATATGAGTCAGCGGCGCTGGCAGAAATTTGGGGCCTTTCTCCCGAACAGTCGTCATTGGCGAAGGAGAACCCCTTCGTTCGCGCAGCGAACGTCAAAACGGATGTGCCAGCACTGTTTTCTTTAATAACGGGCCTGTGTGTGGGAGATAATGAACAAAATTTTCTTCCGGTATCTATGTACTTTTCAATTATTTCCACCGACTTCAGGTCTAAAACATCTTGGTATTCCTCAAATTTACCCGTTACCGTTAATTTCCACTTTAGTACTTTCGAATATTTTCTTGTTTTTGCTTATTAGATAAAAGTTGGTCTTGCTCAAGGGCAAGGCAAAACGCTACCTCATATCGACCACTAAGATACCTTGTGGTTTTTGAAAATGATTTAGTGTCTGCTGTATTTCAATTTTGTCTTGGAGGTTTAGGATCTGTAATACAAAGAGAGTCGACTTCCACAAATAGGAAGGCGCATATCATTACAAACATGGGAAGTAACATTCATAAAATGATTTTTATCTTAGTGTCACACATTTCTATAAAGCTTTTCCCATAAGCGTCCAACCTAATTTGATTTATTGCTACAGGATCAGAGTTTAAATGGAACATAGTTCCAGTCAGTAAGCTTTCCATCTGCTCCCTGTGTAATAACATTTCTATTCCCCCACCCTCCAAATTATGTGTGACCGCTATCTGATAAATTAATTTTTTCTATTTTTAATTCATTTATCCAAGGACCATGTCTGATACTCAGGAACATCATTACATATAATTTCTTGGGCCATACACATTTGGGTTTACAAAAATACATAATGATTATCGTATCAGTTAAACAAAATTTTATAACATTTATGTCTCTACCATTTTGTTTTTGAACCGCCAAACAAGAATGAATAAACTCTTCTTCACCTTCATATTTTAAATGCTGTTTTCCTCAGTGTGGATTTTAAAATATAAAATTTTTGAGATCCGGTGTCAATTAAAACTCTTACTAAACTCTTATGGTTTCCGTTTGCAACACAACCACAAAAGAGTCTGCAAGAAGAACTTCCAGAGTGCAAGCGGTGTAGCTAAAACATTTAAGAACTAGTGAACTGGCATTACGTGCTATTTCTCAGCGCTTGCACTTTTGGTTTCCAAACCCGATCTGAAACGAATTTAGAGCATAACACGAAAGCATAATGCTGTCGCGTTTATTGCATGGTATGCCATTTAACGCATCTGATCTACATGAATGTGACCGGAGAAGCAAGTACCAGCTTTTGCCTCTCTTAATCAGCATTCTTGCTTCTTAACATCCTTATGTAACATAGTACACCTGCTTCCACAACAATTTTCAGAGGCATGCAGGTTTTAGAAATATACAATTATCATTACTATTCTTAAATTTAAAGTCTCCTGTTCTTAAAAGTTACTATTAAATAAATCTGCAGGTACGGTAGTGGAAAAATTTCCTAATTTTTTCTAACATATTCAATTTACTCAGAATCAAAAACTATTCCTGCAGCTAGTTTTATTACCCTTGGCCACTAGATACCTCTATCGATAAAAATTTCACGCCAAGAGAATCAAGGTCTTTCTTACCTACAGTTCGTAGTAGAGGCCAACAAGCAGCATATCTCCCAGGGCGCACGCATTTCAGCGCGGGAGAAGACGGATTTCCACGCCATCAGGAATTACAGCATAGTTTGCATATTTTCTTTGGTAACTCCCAGAGGATTCTAAAGGCGTAGCTGGGCGCAATCTTTATCGCCTGGCAGTGAAGACAGGCTTCCTGTGCATGTAAGAACCATCTTTAAAGTTCTCGGACATACACTTGAATCAAGACATCCTCTTATCGAACCGCATTCTGCTTAGGTATTCAAAAGTACCTGTATGAGTTTTCAGGGTCGCCGGAAAACTTTCAACTATCCCTGGCCAGGATTTTAAGGTTATTGCCTGGATTAGATACTGAAATTTGTCCCCATCATCAATGCTCTCATCTTCATGGATTCTCTTGAACTGGTTGTGGAAATCCCATCAACTCTCAGAAAACTGCTGGAATTGAATCTTAAGGAAGACAGAGATGAAGACGAAGATGTGACCAGGCTGTGGTTGTCCTTCTGTCCCAAAGCATCTGTCTTGTAGACAAACTTTGCGGACTTGGGAGATATGTCGCTTTCGCGGCTGGTTAAATATATTTGCGTACTGGTTTACATTCCATTAATTACAAAACTGCATCTTCTACTTCTTTAAGTTTTGCACTTTTTATCTTTAATTGTTCAAATGCAGTTTCTACGGCATTCATATCTACAGGATCATTTTCGATAATTTCCTGAAGATGATTTACAGCCTTCGTGAAGGCTGTCCTCAACGGCGTGCGTCTCAATTTTAAAGCATCCATGTTCTACTTTCTTATATTCAAAAATGCTTTTCTAACACTCGTAGCCCACCCGGGGGCGCCAGAAAATGTTCAATACTCAAATTCACAACTCATTCACAAACTGTAAACTAAGTGCGAAATAAATGATGTGGCTACGAGTGTTTCTCAATTTAAATAAAACATTTATTAAGTATTTACAAGGATGCATAAAAAAGGTTAAATATTATCGCGCACGCTCATAGCCGTCTGTTTCCTCCAAACGCATCTAGAGGAAATCCTCTCTCCCTCTCTCTTCGGAGCGCTTTTCCTTCCCATGTTGCCACCAGAGTAAAGAGAAACTACGCTCACACCCATCCTCGGGTCAATCACTCCTTCGCTCTTTGGGTGCTTTCGCAACAGTTTTATCAAGAGAAGACAGTTTAACATTCTAGGCTGTCATTTGGTGCTCCTTTAAAACGCAATAATAGGGAACAAATGGAAAAGCTGTGCTTTTGATTTATAATTCTACTTGTAGACATAATACAGGGTACCAGAAGTATAAATGAGTACAGTTCAGCATAATTCAATGAATTTATATAATACATTCGACAAGAAATTTAATTCATGATAAGAAATTAAGGAAATACAAAGTCAAAGTTTATCAAGTATTTTGGTTGGATAAATGGGTAGAATGAAACAAAATTAAGATTTCGTTTTGAAATTCATCCAATTATCAGAACTTAGAAGCGAATTCAGAATATCTAGATTCACAGAGCTAGGGTCTCAATTATCAACATTTCAGATATAATTATCACATTATTATAATAAAGAATTAATAATTATGTTATATCTCAGTCTAGATTTTCCTAAACAGGACATTTTAAATTAATTAGAAGATAAAAAATAATGGTCACATTATTCAAAGGTATAAAAATTGATGCCGGTTCTTAAAATAATTCATTAAGCTAAAATTGTGGATAAAAATGAAACTATAATTTTTTGGAATAGTTGCAACCAGTTTTGTATTTTGTAAAAGTTACTTTTGCAATTATGCATTTTAAAATCAAATAATCCTTTAATTTTTGATCTGCGGAAATGGTTTGCCTTATACTAAGAGATAATTTAAACAATTATTTTATAGATCTAGTTGCATTCCATTGCAAACAAGATATCAAGACAGTATGCAATAAAAAAAAAATGTGAAAGGAATATACCATTGAAAAGTCTTAATTTGGGACATATATTTGTTTGGGTAGCAATTCATTCGAATGGTCCATTTATAAATTCAGATAAAATATCGCATTGTTAGCCTTAATGAAAAATTATAAGTAGTCGATTCTCTCTTAAGTCAGAATCAAATAAAATTAGATTAAAATAAATACCGTGAATTAAGAAAAATCGATTTAAAAGCTTTCGAAAATAGAAAACATTACGCGAAAGAAGACCTACCTTTAAAAAAAGCCGTAGTAAATAACATTAGATTCAAATTTAAAAATAGATATTGAAATTGAATCTTAAAATATATGAGGTTTCATTATATATCTGAAGTTTCAAAGAAGTCTTATAATTCCCATTAAAACAACTAGGGCTGAAAAAATTAGTTTTTTTTTCAAGGAAATAACTAAGTACTCTTTTTATCTGGAAATTTTTTTCTTTTGTAATTAGCACTTTCTAAGATGATTTTAAAAGCTCAAAAAAATTCATCACAGCAAATTTTAGCTTTTTATATTAAGATTCGAATTATGTAACTAAAGTGCTGTTTGTAAAAAATGCAACACCATGAAGGAATCATCAGAATTAAATGAAATTTAATGCACAAACGACTTGTATTAGTAGAAATAAATGACGAAATTTTCAAAGCAAAAAAACAGTATTAAGTGTCCCAAATCAGTATTTGGTGTAGCCACCACGCGTTGCAATAAGTGCTGCTATACGAGGTGGTATGGAGTCAAACCAACTTTGAATGTCTGCTTGTGTAAGAGAATTCCATATTACTTGTATGCGCAGCGTATGTCTTTTGAAGCTGCAGGGCGTGGATCACGAGCGAGACGCCGACCAACCAAATCCCACACGGGCTCAATAGGCGACATATCCGGCGAATAATCAGGCCAAGGAAGAAGTTGCATGTGTCGGGCTGAACAGAAATCTCGAACAGTCTTTGCAACATGTGAGCGTGCATTATCCTGCTGAAAGATAGCTCTAGGGATGTCTTGAAGGAAGGGAACGACTTCGGGCTGTAGCTCTTCACGGACGTACCTGTTGCTATTGAGATTACCCGCAGTTAGTAACAAATTGGATCGTTCATGATACGAAATCGCACCCCAAACCATAACCCTGGGTATTAGGCCACTATGTCGTTCGATAACGCACTCTGGAAGGCAGCGTTCACCGGCATAGCGTCTAACATGAATGCGGCCATCATGGCCCCTCGAATTGAAGTGTGATTCATCTGTAAAGACAACTTGGTGCCAATCAGTTTGACAGGCTCTGGGCTCATGAGCCCATTGAAGATGCAGCCATCGATAGTTTGCCGTGAGGGGGATCCTATATAAAAGCACCCTTGCACGCAATCCACGGTGCAGCAGACGTCAACGAATTGACGAAGCCGATATTAGTACACCTGTAGCAGTAGACTAACGTACTGCCAACTGCCTGGAGTCAGGTGTACGGTCATTCACCGCCATGTGGAGCAGGTGTTGATCGTCACGCGCTGACGTCACCTTCCGTCGTCCATTGCCAGTTTTTCGAGTTGTTCGGTGCTCGTCGGTTCACTGCTTCCAAACTCGCATCACTGTGGAACTGTTCCGCTGCACACGAGCTCCTATTGCGTGATAGGAAATCCTCCTTCTAAAAGGCTGATAATCTTCCCCCGTTCAAACTCTGTAAGTTGCTGAAATTTCTCCTTATTTCGCCGTGGATGCATACTTAGGTCTCACTAAACGTTCGTCACTAACAAATAATCATTAACTGTTTTCAACGGGTCCCGCTACAGCCCTTTATTTATACGCTTTCAGCATCAGTTTAGAGGGCGCTGCGCACGCCACGCATGTGGTGGCTCTGAAACTTTACTATTTTACGTAACATCCTATAATTGATATTTGCTGCAAAGTTCATTTAATTCTGATGATTCCTTCATGGTGTTGCATTTTTTACAAACAGCAGTGTATATACAGTGAATTAGTTTAATATTGTTAAAGTGTGTAGGGATCGAAAACCTTTATGACAGACATGATTTTTAAAAGTTCATAAATAAGAGACATTATTTGCACATATCAAATATAGGGGAACCAACTTTAACATGTACAAAATTTGTTCAAGATTGGTAATTTTTTACCAAAATGAAATAAACATTGTTTGCTCAAGCCCAACTGCACTGCCTGAACCACGCATGCCCAGAATTTCCGATGCGTATGTAAAAAGAAGTTGTGAGAAATAAATATATATAGTTAATCCACTAGAGAGTGTGTAGTAATTGAGTCACACGAATGCTTAAGATATCGACAAATGAGTAAGACGTAACATCTGATCCATACATAGCGGAGAAGAACAGCGTGTGGTGCTAGAAGATGAGAGAAATTTGTGTGTGGGAACTGTGTACCATAAAGTGAAAAGTGAAAACTTGCAAAATTCAGTTTCTTCAGTGAAAGTTATTTTAAAGAGGATATTTCTGTGTCCTGAAAGTCTAGTGCAATTCGAAGTAAGAGCGATTTCCTTGGTTCTTATTTTGGTTTCAAATTAATGTAATGTGTAAGAATGTCGACAGCTAAAAGTCTTAAAAAGAACTAGCTTTTGCTGGTCGCCGAGGAGTTAGGGTTAGATGTACCTCAGAATCCAAAAAGTATAGAATGAAAAAAATTAAAAGGTCTAAAAAGAGTCTTAAAAAAGGATGAGCTTTTGCTTGTCGCCGAGGAGTTAGGGTTACATACACACCTCAGAATTCAAAAAGTATAGAATTTAAAAAAAAATTAATTGAGAGTAGTGAAATATATTTGAGACTGATAATGAGTTTCTACAAAGCGTAATTGATGATGTTTTGGAGGAAAAGAACGCTAAAATTGAACAAGAAAAATTTAAATTAGAGTCTGAAAAGGCAAAAATTGAATTTTCAAAAATTAAATCAGAACAATTAAAGAAGGAGCTTGAGTTAACTAATGCTAGATGTAAATTGCCCTCTAGTGCATGGTAAAAGTGAAGATATCGAATCTCTCCCTTCCTCAGAGGCGGCGTAAGGCGTGGGCGGTGTGGGCCACTGCCCACGGTCTCGCGGTGCATAGGGCCCCGCGCCTCAAAGCCGAAATAAATTAAACGAAAAGTAAGGAAAATCCAAAAGTGCACGCCACAGGGTTTTTTTTATAATTAATAAATTAGAAAATTCTCAATTCTATCTGTTTTTCGCCATAAGATATCGAAAAATTGATGTATCGACTTTTTTAAAAAATAGATATTCTATTCATCGGTGCATGAAGGCATATGAATAAATAATTCGTGGAAATATTGTTTTCCATTTTCTTTAAATAAAATTTCTCAACTTTGTTGTTTCCGCTCATATTTAGTCCAGCAACATTAGCTGGAGTTAAGCTGCTATCGCGGGGAGTCCCTGGTCAGAGACGAGGCATAGCTCGGGACTTCCCATCATTAGAAAGCCAATTAAAGTAGTCTCGCTTCATGTTTCTTTATCATATTATAAATTTTAAGTGTTTTATGTGAGAATAAATAATAGTGGTAGTGGGCATTTTTCATAATTTATCAATCATGTCAGGGTTAGGCACTAAGAGAAATAGAAATAAAGGGAGAAAATATGAACCTGGTGCACAGCAGAAAAAAAAAAAAAGGTGGAAAGAGTTGTATCTTACCAGGTTTTAAAGTTTAGATATAATGGAATTTCTCGGCCAGACTGAATCTGGCAGTGCAGAATCAAATTAATCAGTTCCTTCAACTTATCAATAACATTTTTTCGTATCCAAGTCTTCATTGAGTTTGGAAGTTACTCCAAATGCACCGACTATTGATACCGAACGACGAAACTCGGAAACAGAAATAGGATCAAAAACTTCCCAATCATAATCTGACGCTGAGATTTCCGGGTTCACGTTAAGCAACATAAGTCACAATCAAGAAGAGATTGAGATTAGTTCTTCGCGCCTGTGAACAGAGATGCCATTGAGGTAGTGAAACAAGCATTTTCTCCAGTTTTGACCCGGAATTGTGTACATTTTCCATGATAGAGGCTCACCGGTCATCATTAAGTTCGAAGTGATCCCACACAGCCGTTAAATAACAATGATGAATATTATCTTAAAGATGGTGATCATAGACACACTTTTCCACTTTTCATTTCTCACGAAAACTAAATAACGGTGAAACTCTCTCTCAACGTCGTCTCTGGTTGGTTTATTCAAGTTCTGAAAATAAAGTTTTCTGTTTTCCATTCTGACAATTTGGCAATTCACAAACTCAAATGGTACAGGAAGGGTGCTGTGATTGGAAACACATAAGAGAGATAGAGAGTATTTTACACAGGCAGAGAATACTAAAGAACATATGGCCTATATGTCCCAATGGATAACATTAGAGAAAGGAATAAAGCACGGAAAAACATTAGACAGAGAAAACGGAAGGTAAATTCTTGAATCTCAAAAGCATTGGTATAATTTGTTTGAGAGATTAATTGATAACATAAATTTCTTAGCCTATCATAATTTTGAAGTTTAGAGGTCACAGAGAATCTCTCTCTCAAAACAGAAGAAGACACTAAAAATTCTAGAAACTTCATAGATTATTTAAATTGATATTTAAAT
The DNA here is from genome assembly GCA_019973955.1 of Trichonephila inaurata madagascariensis. Taxonomy (NCBI): domain Eukaryota; kingdom Metazoa; phylum Arthropoda; class Arachnida; order Araneae; family Nephilidae; genus Trichonephila; species Trichonephila inaurata. The sequence continues at coordinate 11,232 of BMAV01015250.1, forward strand.
ATGATCCTACGTTACGGGAACACATAAATCGCATTGATAATAAACAACTTGCGCACCATTATCTAAACCACGGTATTAAAAATGAATTGATTACAATATCATGTCAAACATAGTTACCAGTGAAGTGATAGGTAGGATAAAAGAGACAAAATATTATTCTTTTTTTACTCGACTGCACTACAGACTGTAGTAGAATTTAACAAATGTCGGTCATCTTAAGATATTGTAGTATATCAACTGGAAGTATAGAAGAAAACTTGATCGGATTTCTTGCTGTCACTGAAACGACTAGAGAATATTGGACCAATGCAATGGCTTAAATATTCAGAACTGTCGCGGACAAGGATACAACAATGGAGCAAATATGGTAGGCACAATTAGTGGAGTTAAAACTCGAATATTAAATATAAACTCCAGGGCATTATTCACACCTTGCGGTTGTTAAAGCTGGAATCTGTTATTGGTAGCCGCAGCTAATTCGTCAGTGGCAATAAAAACATTTTTTTTTGGGGGTCATTCAGAAGATTTTTTTTTTTTGCTATATTTTCAAGTTCCAGCAAACACTGGAAAATTATCAAAGATAAATTAAAGCTTGCTATTAAGCCTTTATCAGACACAAGGTGGGAAAGCAGAATCGAGGCGGCGAAGGCCGCATTATTACAATTTGAAAATGTTGTTGAATGCATAAAAACTTAAAAAATCAAACGGAACGATCCGACACACTCAATGATTGCGATTCCGTTTTAAATGAAATGTTCAGTTTGGAATTTATGGTATCATTACATGTATGGTATGAGTTATTAACGCGTGTCAATACCATAATCAAATTATGGCAATCTGTACAAGCCTATTTATGCATTACTCTTGAACATTTGCGTACATTTTGTAGCTGGATCAAAGAGTATCGACAAACTGGATCCGGAAAATGCTTGTCTGACGTTTCTAAGTCAAGCAGTAATGATATTACAAAAGATTTTAAAAATAAAAGGGTAGCCAAAAAGAAAAGAATGTTTGATTATGAAGGTAGTGATTAACCTATAGAGAGAGAGTCTGTCAAAAGCCGGTATGAAACAGACTTTTTTAATACCATGATTGATTCTGTGATAAGCAATATGGATTTAAGATTTATGTCTTTAAATCAACATTTTGAAAATTTTGGTTTTCTCTGTGACTTAAACAAGTTGAAAAGTATTCCAAAAGAGCAAATACTGAAAAACTGTCAAGAGTTACACACGGTCCTACAAGTAGATGAGAACAGTGATTCCAACCTTATGAATTATATGAAGAATTACAAAATATGATCCCAAATTTACCCAACATCATTGCAAACGTGAAACATCTGCTCCAAAAATGTCACAGAGAACGATTTGAAAGAAATTTTCCCAAATATTTACATTGTCTTTCGAATTAGGTTAATAATACCTGTAAGTACCACTTCTGTTGAGAGGAGCTTTTCAAAATCAAAGCTGATAAAAAATTGTGTAAGAAATACAATAGATCAGGAAAGACTTTCAGCTTTGCAATTTTATCTATTGAAGCAGATATAGCATCTAAGATAAATTAGGAACCAATCATTAAGGATTTCAATAAAACTTAAAGTAGAAAATTTCTGTTTCTTTAATTTGTTCTTTTTTTTTTTTACATTATTGTTTAATGTGCCAAAGAAATATGAGTAAAAAGTTTGGTTTTTCTTTATGAATGAAAATTGGTTTTTATTTTATAAACCCTCTTCTTACGCCACCAAAGGGCCTCGCGAAATGCATCTTGCCCACATTAAGTTCAGGTCTCTCGCCGCCACTGGCCCAGCATCACGGGGAGTAGAGGCGGATTCTAGGGGGCTCAAAGCCTGACTGACGCCACGCACGGCTTGAGGCCCAAAACCTGACTTTGTGACAGGGGCCCCTAATATTCTCCGTTACGCCATTACCCATAGGCCACAAAATATCTTTCATTTTTACCATAGGGATTACTTCTCGGCGTTTTGGACTGTTTTTTAGAATGTAACCCTCCCCCCTCCTTCCCATACATATACGCTATTGTCTTGAATCCAGTGTATCCCCAACAAGTTAAACCAGTGCCTCTCAAACTTTCAATATTTGCCACCCAATATTCAACCATAATTTTCATCGCAACAAGAGAGCAACAAAGAGCATTCAAAGCAACAAGAGAGCTATCGACGAAGGACTTCGTAACTAGAACTATGACGAAAAATAAAGAGTTGGCATCCCACTCTCCAAAACTTTCCACCACGCCATCGAAAGGGCCGGGGCCTGGGGACAAAATTTTGCTCATAAATCCCCTTACAGCGGGTTTTTTAGCCCGGGGGGGAGTTTTAATTTTTAAACGTCCCCTTTTCATCCGGGGGTTTTTGGCGACGGACCCCGTTTTTCGAACCATGGTCAAAGGACAATTGGTGGACCGGATGGCCCTGAATCGAATTAAAAAAGGTTGCCCCTGAGATCGAGCCCCCCACCCCCCTCGGTTACTGCAACCAAATTAAATGCTGGGGGTCGATGACTGATCGAAGGGGGTTTTCAACCCATGCCCCGCGGGCAACGATTGGCCCCTAAAGGGAAATTTTTTAAAAATTGCCTCGTTTGCTTTGTCGAAGAAACGTCTTTTTTTCTGTTATTCTTAGTATTTAAAACATTTCACTGATAAAAGTTTGATATCTTTTTCCCAGATAAAATTTTTTGGAATATGAAAAATTTTTTAAAAAAAATTTATTCTGTATCTTAAAAAAATTTTTAAAAATGTAAAAATCTGATAATGAAGGGTGGGGAAAACAAATTTCCCCTTTTTTTTTTATAAAAATTTTCCCCCGGACGAAAATACTCTTTTGACAGTCGTGCCCAACCGAATCTCTTTGAATTTAATTGATGCCCCCGCGGACCTTTTGTAAATTTAAAAATTTTGGGCCCCCTCGAGGGTAAAAGGGGTTGAAGAACCCTTATTTAAAAAGGGAAACATTTTTCGCACCCCCAGAGCGGGATTTTCGGTTTATGGGCCACAATCTTAAAGGGATGGTCGAAGAAAATTGGGGAAAAAATTTAAAAAGGGTGGACGCGCGCGCGTTTTTGGGTTTCATATAAGTAAGTAGAGCGGTTTATCGGGATTCAAATTTTTAAAAAAAAAAAAAAACCTCTTGTTCATTTCTTACGTTACATCATCATGAACCCCCAAACCCCAAATTTTTTTAAAATTGGTACAGTAAACTTTTAAAAACCTTTTCCCAAATTACAGTATAGATTGTACATTATGTATGAATTTTTTCAAATTGTTAATTATCACCTTTTTATTTTATCACTTTTACTATCTTCATAGTGGGGTAAGTTGGTTGAAATTTTTAAATTTTTTTTCTTTTTTTTCCCCCCAAATTTTTTTGCCCCCTTTAGGCACTTTCCGGGTGTATCTAAGTCAAAAAAGGGCCCTGGTCCCCAACCTAAAAAATGTGGTCCTAGATTCCAGTTATTAAACGGAAAAACCCAATTATTTGTTTTTTTAAAAAGGCGGGGTTTTTCCCTTAAAATAATATTTGTGTTTTTAAAAACATTTTTTTTTTGTATATTGTTTTTTTTTTAAACCCAAAAATAAATAAATAAATAAAAAATTAAAATTAAAAAAATATATAAATAAATAAAATATTTTGTGCAATATTTGTCTGACTTTAATTTATATTTAATTCATGAAACGCGGGAGATATGATAAAATCCTTAAAATAAAATAAGGTTGTAAATAAAAAAAAATCATTTGGGACGCCCTTCCCCTAGAGGTTTGAAAAAAATTTAAAGGGGAAAATCCCCAAATTATTATGTTTTTGAAAAAAATGGGTTTTCCCAAAAAATCCACGAAATCTTTTTTTTTTTTTCATTTTTCGGGAAAAAAATTGGGTTTCGGTGGTTAGTTATCCCGGACTACATTTAGTGTTTTTGGAAGTGCATCAAATCAACAAAATGAATGAGAGACATTGAAATTTTGATCCACAAAGATCCTTACTTCCGGCTACATCACATCCCGGGTTAAAATGAAAAAGGGTTTTATATCTATATGAACCAGTACCAACACCCCCGGGAAAACGATCGTTTTGGCGTGATTTGGGTTTCGTACTGCGTTCGGAACGGAAGGTAAACCCCGAACGAACCTTTTTTCCTTCATTGGTGACCCGGGCCTCCAAAAAACCCCACCCTTCCCCGCCGCAGTCGGGCCCCCATCTATCCCCCCGCAAAAGCAACTGCCGTCAAACATTGACGCAATAAACCGTTACTTCTCCCAAAATCCCTTCCCAAAAGAGGGGAAAAATAAAACCGTTTTCCCCATGGGCGATTTCAAAACCGTCTCGCACGAATGACGCAACCTACCAAGTGACGCAACTGTTCAACCCCCGCCACGGAAAATGGGGATCGTTTGTTCCCTTTTTCAGAAACACTGGCAGGGGGGTATGTGGCGGTGTGATATCTTTTATGAACCAGTACCAAAAATCCCCGCGAAGACGATCGTTTTGGTGTGATTTTACGTAATTTTGTTCAACGGAAGGTACCCAGAACGAACCTTTCCCTCCTTCAATAATGCATTTTTGCGTGTTTTTGTCCTTTTTCCCTATACTAAAAAAAATCCGGGGATACAATTTTACCCCCTTACAAGGTTTTATTTAAGAAAGTGTAAAAATTTTGGGGATCAATTTTTCGCCCACATTTGAAAATTAGGGAAAATTTTGCAAAAATTTTAGGGAAAATTTTGGGCTTAAAATGATTGTGATTAAAAAAACTAAGGGGTTTTTTTATGCTCTGCCGCTTATTATATAATTTTAAAAGGATATATTTGAGTTTAAAACAGTTCCCCTTTAATGTAGAACTTGAAAAAAAAAAAAAAATTTCCACAAATTTAATTAAAAAGGTTGATAATTTTCAGTTAAGAAATTTGTCATTGAATCAGAAATTGGGGGGGCTGTACAGTTTATCTAATTTTGTAAGAAATAATTTAATGTGTGTGGAAAAGAATTTTTTTAAAAGTGCACTGCGTTTTTCTCTCTTCTTTATTTGATTATTATTACACAGCCCAATGACTTTTTACTTTTATTAGATCGTTTTTAAAAAAAAAATATTTTGATTTTTTTTTAGAAAGAAACTTTTTAATAATTAAAAAAAAGGAAAAAATTATTTCAAAAAATTTTTTAAAAGAATGGAAAAAAACTACGAATTTCCCCCAACTTAATATTTTGGTTCTTTTTAGGGAAAAAATAAAAGTTTTACATCCTTTTTGATTTACTCCCCCCAATAACTTCTTTGAATTGAATTATGCCCTATATATATCAAATTTTTCCCAAAAGGTTTTAAAATTTTTAGGGACATGTAACCAAGAAGAAATAACATTTTAAATATTTGCTCTCGATTCTTCATAAAAAATTTTTTTTTTAATAGATGTTAGATTTGATAAGTATTGTTTGATTAAGTATTTTGTTCTTTTCTTGAATAACTTTTTATATTTTTTTATACCATTGGTTTGCAAATGTAAGTTTTGCATATTGTTTCATAAAAATTGTTTGATTATTTAGTCAACATCACATTCTGAAGCAATACCAAGGGTTTTGGCGATGCACCTAACAACATTAAGCTACAGTTAACTGAAGAGGGCGACATCTGAGTAAAAACCCCACTTTCAAAACTTCCCCATCATGACAACACAAGGACTTTGAACCTCTACAGATCAATGTCCATCAGCTCCTCTACACACGGTGGGTCTTTAGTGATACTTAAATTCGAGCCATGTTTGTGACCATGACCACTCCGATATCACGAGCACCTGGTTTATTTTGAAAGTGTATAGCATGAAATATTAAAACTTTTCATAGAAACAGATTAAATAGTAGGAAATAACACAGACGCTTAGACAGACATTCTGCACAAATTCGTGCTAGGGGTAGTAGCTCCAAGTGGTTGTTTATGTTCGCCAACATGGGCGATAAAATTGCAATATGGTTGGCTTGAAATTTCTTTCGTTTGGTGATGTGGTTGCCATGGAGATGACGTTTCATGTATAGTTCATTCTAATTGGGTTTTTTTTTGCACATGCTAATCCTGTTAATTTCAGACGATTTTAATTCTAAATACTTCATTCTTATTGGTTTATTTTTATTGCGCGGTCAAAATTTGCATTTCGGACGTTTTTAATTCGAATTCTTCGAAAATGCTATCATTTTCAGTCCCCTGCTGCTTTGTTCTGTTTTTTTCTCCAGAAAATGGACATTTACACAGTAATTGGTGAGTACCAGGATTTTTTCCCCCGGTCATATCATGGCTCTTCTTTTAATTTCTTTGGTCCTAAAGGTGTACCCAATTCACACTTTTGGTCAACTTTATTTTTAAAAATAATGATTATCTTTTCTCGTTCCCTTCCAAAATTTCTATGATTTCGAACGCGGTCTAATGCGAGAATGTGGCCACGACATGAAGGTTGCTCCGGACACATCGAAAAAATTAGACGGTCGCATCTTTCGCTGCGGAAATTCGTGCTGCCGCAGTAAGAAATCTATCCGACTCAATTCTTTTTTTTCAGGATGCAAATTGCCTATTTCAACCATTCTATTTTTAATATATGAATTCTTCCGACGTTCCTCGTTCTCTCAAATTCATAAGGAGCTTGGTATTTATTCGCAGGCTGTTGCCGATTGGCGCAGCTATGCGACCGATGTGTTAATAGAACATATTGTCGTTAACACAGAGAAGCTTGTGGGGAGGTAAAACGGTTGAAATTGACGAGAGTAAAATTGGGAAAAGAAAATATAATAAGGGTCATTTCGTGGAGGGACAGTGGGTTTTTGGCGGTATAGAGCGCGAGACGGGACGCTGCTTCCTGGTTGCAGTTCACGACAGGACGGCAGGAACACTTCTCGGCCTTATTGAATTATGGATCGAACCAGGAACAACTGTTATATCGGACTGTTGGAAATCTTACGAAAGGTTGAGTGAAAGAGGCTATCATCACCTTACAGTTAACCATTCGCTCGAATTCGTTGATTCTGACACCGGCGCTCATACAAATATTATCGAAGTTACCTGGCGCCACTTCAAAGCTTCCTTGCCTGAATATAATCGAAAAGGAAGATTTGAAGGATATATTGCCTGGTACATGTTCAGAGGAAAATTTGTTTCGCTCTGAAAGAGGACCCATTCATTAAATTTCTTGACCTTGTTCGCAATATTAATTGGGCTGAATGGAGAATCGTTTCGGGAGGGGGAGTCGAGGAATCGAATTCATAATCCTTTCGTAACATTTTCAGCCACTTGCATTGCACCTTTTTTTGTTTTCTTTGAGTTTTTAAAACTTCCTTTTCATTATTACAGCCAGTTCAAAAAATGCATTTTTCACACTTCAATCAATTACCTTTCGTATTTATTATAGTCCTCATATTCCTTTCCTTTTGCAAAAAAAAAAATAAAAAATAAAAAATAAAAAAAATTAAAAAAATCCTGGTACTCATATTCCATGCTTTCGTCCACATCCATAAAGGTAAGTACACTATTTCACTACCTATTTTCACGATTTTCATCAACATTATTCTGTGGTTACATCTAAAATTGTCGGAAATCATGCAATTCAAATTATTTTCCGTCCCGATGCCTAAGCGGACGCCGCCATATTGGATTCCAGTCCAGCTACAGCAAACCCTGCTAGGCGCGATCTCATCGCTTGTGAACAAATAATGGGCAATTTGCCTAAAGGAAGAGTTAGGGAAAATTTTCCTTTTGGTTGCAGTTGGGTTGACTTTATTGGAACTTTTTGGATCAGGAGCAACAAACAGCGTAAGGGTAGTTTGTATAAGACATACGTGTCAATTTTTGCGTTTTTTGTCACTAAAACTGTACATTTTGAATTAGCGTCAGATTTAACAACTCGGGCATTTATTGCCTCATTAAAGAGATTTATTGCTAGAAGAGGAAGACCCTCTCTAATATTTTCTAATAATGGTAAAACATTTATAGTACAAGTGGGTGATAAATCCTGATCCTGAATTAGCTGGTTTCTTAGCAGATGAAAATATAAATTGGAAATTTCTCCCTTCCAGACCACCAAATTTTGGCGGCTTATGAGAAGCTGGCGTAAAGTCGTTTAAATTCCACTTCAAACGTGAGGCAGGCAATTCTAGGTTTACTTATGAAGAATTTCTAACCATTATGACTCAGATTGAGGAAATTTTGAATTCCTGTCCTCTCACCCCTTTGTCAACGGATATAGATGATTTGTCGGTTTTGACCCCGGCACACTTTTTGATTGGAGGACCAATTACTTCCAATAGTGAACTAAATGTAATACATATAGGAACTAATAGATTAAACATGTATCAGAGATAAACAAAAATTATGCAGTCTATAGGGAAAAGATGGAGTTATAATTACTTAAGTAATCTCCAACAGAGATCCAAGTGGAAATTCGAAAAGGACAACGTTAAAGTGCGTGATTTAGTCCTTATTAAAGAGAATAACTTAGCAGTCAATAAATGGCTGATGGGAAGATTAATCGAGGTATTTCCTGGAAAGGATAATAGAATTAGGGTTGTAACGATCAAAACTCAACATGGGTTAGTCAAACGACCTATTTCAAAAATTTGTATATTTCCCATGGGAGAATGAATTTCTTTCTCTTGTGTTACAAGATTTACTTATTTGATGTTGTTGTAATTAACCTTTTATAGTATTGTGTGTATTTTAGTGAATTATTTCTGATTTATAATTATATTAATAGTGTTCAATTTTAATACAACAATATTGTAAAAAGCCATGAAACTTATTGAATGTTATAACATTGCAATATGCCCGGCGGAATGTTTGCTCAAGCCCAACTGTGCTAGTCTGAACTGCGCATGCCCAGCAATTCCGATGTGTATGTAAAAAGAGGTTAAAAGAAATAAATGTATATAAGTCCACAAGAGACTGTAGTAATTGAGTCACGAATGCTTAAGCTATCGACAAATGAGTGAGCCATAACAATTATCAGAGAATTACTATAAATATTGTGCTGAGAATATAAAATTTTTAAATATTTGTGTAACGAAGGGTTTACACCAAAACAATTTCAGGCAAAATAAATTTAAAATATAGAAAGAAGCTTCTCAAACATATATTAGTTTATTATACAATATAATTTTTTTTTAAAACAGATAAATAATATAACTAATTGAAAGATCAAAACTAGTAACAGTATCATCTTGTAAATCATATTACAAACCGTATCTTTAAAACATTATAAAAAGTGGCAGCTTTAAAGTTTAAAGCTATAATTTAATTTTTATAAACATTGATCTATGAAATGTATTACAAAAGTCACTTGTATATGTAAATGATAAATTTGAAACTACTGAATAAATTACTATCAGGAGTCTTCAACAAATCGTCCTTTAGGAAAACAAGCATAACAAAGTATAAAAACAAATTTTAAAAAATTGTAACATTCCAACAAAATTCCTCTCCCCCACTCACAACACCATTTTACAGATAAAGTAAATAACATACAAACATAATTCCTACAAAAGCAATCAACAAACTAATATTAATTACTTAACAAACAATAATTATTTTTATTACATATGAAATGTTAAAGTGAGAAAAGATGACATAACATGCTTCTGATGCACAATTCAGGCATTTTAAAATATGCAAAAAATGTCAATCGATGCAATCGATACAGTTTTTGACGAGAATTATAAATAAATATTGACTTTTACATTTGCCGTAGGATTAATGAAAATGAAATGTAAAGCATAGTATCAGAAAGTTTTGTAATATTTATAAATTCAGAGTTGAACGTTTTTAAAGAATCTACATTTGAAAAATCAAATTAAATATTACAAAGAAAAAAACTGATTAATTTTTTGATTATCTTAATTTTATTTACCGAGAGAAATATCAATTTTTTAAATTTAATGGCTCCACTTTCAATATCTAACAATTAGTACTAAAACAGAAAAATTTCAAGAATCAAGGATTTTATATGAATGTGTATGTGGTTGGCAAAGCATTACTATTTACATTTTTTTGATTTCACAGAATAATAAGCAGAAAACATTGGGTAACCGAAAACAATTTCAATAATCATTTTGAATCTTGAAGAAAAATAATATACAATGAAATATATATAAAAATTTCACTTGTACTTTCACATTAAAAAAACGCTCTGTACTAGCTTGTGTATTAAAAGTGAAATATCTCCAAAAACGAGATTAGTTACTCATCGTTTCTCAACAAAAGCATTAACTTTTAATATCAAAATACAAAACATTATTAGTGAATGCAAAATATCACTTAAATAGAACATTTGCAATACATACTCAGAATAATTCAATTTTAATTTAAATGTTAAGAGAAAAAATGACAAAGCTCTAATTAGTTTTAAGTATACAATTACGTAATTTTCGTTAAAAACTACACAATTACTCGAAACCAGAGACAGATTTAAACTCGGTGCAGAAACATAAATTTTTAAAAGAAATTAATAAGTTTTACCATTTCAAAATAGTATTTACGTATTATGTGTCAATAAATATTTTTTTAATTAAGTTCATTTTTTCATTCTAAGGTTTCGAAAAAATGATATAAAATGTAGCTTTTCTTTTTTTTAATGTCAACAATATAAAGCATAGATTTTTGAAAAATCTAAAAAAATTGCTGTTTTTACAGCAGGTAAACTAGCTATCAAACACAAAAGTCACGAAATAAAATATTATACAAAATATACACAGAATATAAATAATTTTCAATGCTATAAAAAGTTCATGCTTTGGTATGTAAATCTTTGTATGGCTTATTTCAAGAATCAATTAAAAAAAACTTGTATTTCATCAATAATTTAATCTAAAAGGAAAATGCATGCTTTGCTTTGTCAAATTGGATAGGAAAGTTACAGAAAAACAGTTCCCCCAAAAAAATAAAATTCACTCAAGACAAACAGGTTTCACATTTTCAAGGAGAATATCAACTTCATGGGATCAAATGAGTTGCACAGTTTAGCAGAGCACGCGAAGGGCTGGATATATTGTTTTTCATGGAGATATGAATTAATTTTTTCCCTATAAAAATATAATATATTTCTTTCTTAATTGAAAATATTTGAAGATAAATAAAATCAAAATGTTATTTGAGGCAGAGCATTTTCCGTTAATAAAGCTGCATTGCAAGACATATATACAGAAATCAAATACATAAAACATTGAATATTCATTGAAATATTTACATCTTGAAAGATTCTTCTACGTTTAGTTTTTTTCGTTTCTAGTTTCGTATTAAAAAAAAGTATAGTTCCTAACACAAATTTTACAAGTATGTAATTTGTGGGAAAAAATCATTGTGTTTCTCTCGACGCATTTCTCTCTTTATTCTTCTAAAACTTTCATGTAGAGTTTTTCTACTGTTGAATTTGAATCCATGTTTTAAAGGAAAATTGTCATGGCCATTGATTGATACTTGCGTTGAATCCGATAATCCAATATCAGATTGGTCTAAAGAAGCCATATTCTTACAATTCTGCCAAACAGATGATAAAGAATGTCCTCTAACTCGGTCATGACTTGGTAATTCTAAAGTTCCCGTATCCATTACTTCGACGCTAGACATTGGCATATCAAGACAAGGGGAAATTAATTCCGGATTGTGAGCCAATATTTCCACAATTTCAACTGCTTGAGGTCTATTTTGGGGGTTTCTGGCCCAACACTTCTTCAGTAAAGCACTTCTGCAACAGAGAAAAATGTTTAAAAATTAAAATTTTTTTAATATATATATCTTTTTTTTTAAAAGTTCAAAATATTAAATGTACTCACAGTTCAGGTTTAGATCCTTTGGGAACGGTTAATGTGTTAAAGTTCTTTATATGTTCTAGAACTTGACTGTTAGATAAACCTTGATATGGGACACTAGCAAAGGTAACAATTTCATAAAGAACCACACCATAACTCCATACATCTGATGGAGGAGTGAAGAGGCCATCAATCAGACTTTCGGGGGCCATCCAACGAACAGGCAACATTCCTTTGAAGAATAAAGCGATTGAAATGAAAATATATATTTACTATTTTATGCTGAAGGATTGGACACTTAGTAGTCAGTTTTTACTCCTTAACATTGATCGTAAAATTCTTATTTTGTTGAATTATTATCATTAAAGTATTTTTAGATTATAAGCATTATTGATAAAGTTCGTATACAAAAGTGAACAATACTAATCGTAAATTATGTATAATCTAGCAAGTATAAGCAAATCTCTCCAATTTAACAAATGTAAATTAACAAACAAATAGGATAATTATGCTCTTCTCATTCAGTTTTCAGAACTCAATTATATTTCATTGATTAAACCATTCAGAATTTAAAGCAGATAAAAATATCATGCTCGTATGTAACAAAATGATTCATTGTTATGTCATCTTTTTGTAGGAGAAAGATTCTAAACGCATACATTAAAGTATTATAACACACTTCCAATCTTAATCACTTTTATAAGGGGAGACTACATCTCTAAAATTTATTTAAATACAACTAATTTTTTGCTAACATTATAATGGCAAAACAAGAGAAGTAAACTCTTTTGTTTGAAAATACTTCTTTTGGGAGGTGGATTTTTACAACTTTATAAGTAAGGAGACACCATTTAGAAACCAAGTATTTTAGAATCTGGACAAATGAAAAAAAAAATGGAAAGCAAATACAGCTCAAACATTAAAATAAATTTTTCAAGATGCCAAATAAAAATTTCTTATTATAATCCTCAATCTTGTCAGTTGCTTAGATCTAACACGCACATATTGAGTTTTACTTTGAAAATATGTAGTGGTTGTGGACACTACTATAACCTTTACTTCAGTTTATTAACAATATACACTCATTGCCGTAAAAATTTACGCATAAAGAAGAGCAGTATTGTTACAAAACTTGTCATAAAGGTACATGTCAGGTAGATATGTAAATGATTAGAAATGCAGCGTGATTGCGCATTGCCACCTGACGAGGTTGAACTTCGTTCTCCTTGGCTTATAAAACTTGTAAGCAGAGTTTGTTTGTATTTAATCTGTTGCGTTGAGACGCTTTTTAACTAGAGATACCGTTACACCACCGTCGGAGACAAAATGAACAGCCATCAGAGTTCAAGAGGAGAAGAATCACAGGGATTATGGAAACCAGGTGGTCATGGCGAGTAGCTTGCCACCTAGGCAGTATTGACTTAACTGTGAGGATGTGCTGGGGTCAGTCGACCAGAGAGAGGTCTGATACAAGGCGATCAGGGTCAGGATGGCCTCGACAGACCAATAGTCAAGAAGACCGTCACATCATAGGACACGCATGCATAGCGCAGCCTCATTGTATGCCATCCATACACAAGTAGCACCTTTCCTACGAGCCTTTGTGTCATTCCGTACCGTCGCAAAACGCCTGGCTGAATTACAGTTGCTATCGCGGTGCCCATTACGTGTACTGCTATTGACATCCACTCATCGTCGCTTCCGTTTGGAGTGGTGTCGTGCTCGAAGGGGTTGGGTTACAAATGAATGGGAATTAGGTCATCTTCAGTGACGAATCCAGATTCAGTTGGGGCAGTGATGACAATCATGTACGTGTGTGGAGGCCGGGGAGAACGTTTCAATTCTGCCTTCACTGAAAAGTCGCAAACCATTCCACACAATTGGTGTGATGGTATGGATTGTCAACGCGGTCACACCGAATTTTGATCTATGACACCATGGCAGCCCAGAGGTACGTTCTCAGGGCTGTTTTTAACCTCCCTAGCACCCTAGGCATTTGAAATTATTCCCCCCTTTCCATAGCACCTCCTTCTTTAGTTCTTTACCAGTTTTGCTTCGGGAGGGATTTTCCCTTTTATGTATAACTTACTATTCTCTCTTCCTTTGTTTTCGATCTTCGTAGATTCTTTCCATTATCTACCACCTATGAACACGCTGTGTCCCAAACTAGCAATCTGCAGCCGTAAGAAAATGATTGTGGCATGGTTTGGCAAACCTGGTTCAATTCTTACCCAATGGCAGCACGGAACATCAACTCACCCTTTTGTAAATTAGTATAGTAAATTAATGAAATCATTTACAATTACAGTATAGAGTATTCATTATTGTGTGAACTGTTTTCAACTTGTCAAGTATCCCCTTTTTCATCACTTGTCACTTAACTATTCTTTACTTTTAGACATCCTTATTCTTTGTTGAGTCATTGGCATTGAAGGCCACTGGCAGGGTTTCTTCGAGCTTTGATCATTGCAAAATCTTTAATGACATTACTGTAATCAATTTTCATTGAATATCATTTTGAGTGCAAAGCAACATCAAACTGTTCAACTTTTCTTTTTCCATAATAGATCTCATTTCAGTCTTTACTCTCAAGGGTAGAATTGCTTCTCTCATTATCTAGGTGGTGGTGGTACGTTATCTTTAATTTTAATTTTTTCTTTTCCACCCTCTAATTTTCTACGTCCTAGGTACATGCCTAGCATGCCTAAGCGGAAAAGTGGCCTTATACGTTCATGACATTCTTAAGTCACATGTGTTGCCAATCACGGCAGGGATCCCAACAGCACTTTTTCTGCATTACAATACCCACCCACACATAAAGGTTTCACAGGTTTTCATCTACCACATTACCACCCTTCTCTCGCCTGCCCTATCCTCCGATTTTCCACCAATCAAGCATATCTAAGATAATTTAGGATGGCAAGTTAGACAGTCTTCGAGTTTGGTCGAATTAGAGGCGAGTTTACAGCAACTGTGGCACAAGATGTTGCACGGGAGTTATATGCCTTAATGCTCGATACCGTATCCCATCATTCATTTTTGCAAGAGGTGGCCATACAGGGTACTAAAAACTTCATTTATTTGTAATTTTTTTTACAAGAAATGATCATTTTGCTTTGATTTTGTAATTACCTACATCAAAGTTTGTACTTACGTATATAAGATTTCATTTTATTCTGACTACTCTTTCTTGGTGTGCAAATTTTTATAGCATTGAGAGTATTACTCAAGCAAAGGGAAGGGGGGGGGGTTGAAATTTGATTATTTTAAAGTAGTCCCAGGCAAGTTCAGTAAGTCAATTTTCAATTAATTTTACGGTGTATATTGTAATTCGAATAATTGTATCGTTCGTTATTAAATGTAATTGTATTCTTTTTTTGAATCTACACACAAAAAACAATTTCAGAATGACATAGTAAAGTACACATACCCTTTTTATTATATCGATAGTAATCAGAATCGTACATAGCTCTACACATTCCAAAATCTGCAATTTTAACGGATCTTGAAATATTAACGAGACAGTTCCTGCAAGCAAGATCTCTATGGACAAATTTTTTATCTGCTAAGTAACTTAAGCCTCGAGCAATATCCAAAGCCATATTGGTTAATCTCTTATCTGAGACTTCATCATTGTTTGCTCTATCTTTTTGAGCTGCTATACTACGACGACTTAAAAGATAGGTTTTCAGATCTCCTAAAAATATTAAAATATTCATGATTTAATTTCAAATTTCTTAATAAGGTGTTATAAAAGGATAAACTCATAATTAAATGGCAGAACTTACCATAAAGCATGAATTCCATCACAGTGTATACTGGTTCACCCATTGTACAAACACCAACTAGTTTAACTATATTAATGTGATCAAATTGCTTCATAACTTCAGCTTCACTAAGGAAATCTAGCTAAAAATGCCTGTCAATTAGTATAATAAATTTATAAGTCACTCTTAAATAGTATATTAAGGATTAAAGCTTTGTGCAATGACACAACTTATGTAATATTCAATTATCTTCCAAAAGAAAATTTTTTCATAGTATGAAAATTTATCGCTTTATTTCATGAAAACATAATATAATCTCTGCCACATATTTATACATTCCAAGATTCAAACGTTCACAGTTAAAAACTACTGAGGTTAAAAAATCTGAGTAAATCGATTTAGAGTTGGAATTATTAAAATGCAAGTAAAAAAACATGATTCGAGCTTTAAAGTTGTCTCCGTCTAATGTTAAAGAAAAGAAATCGAATTCATAACATTTTTTATATATAAGTTCGAGCAATCATTAACGTATAGAAAATAATGTATCTTTAACGTACTACCCCGATACACTAATTATGTATTATTTTTAATCAATCATCCATTGTTTACATACGTTCTCTCCATAAAACGTTTTTCATATTTTAATGTCAGAAAAGCGTTTAATTTTAGATTTAAATGAAATATGGAAATTTTACATTGACTGAATTCTTTCTAAACGAAGTGATGACTTATGGTTAAACGACTCAAAATTTCACGAATTTATATTGCATACTTTTAGAACATCTTCTTGAAATTGTGCTTTGAGTACTGATTTTGTTCTTTTACATTAAACGAAAATAAATTTTGCATGAAACAGCCTTCTTTATGTCCTGATTTAAGAAAAATGTTTTTAGCGCGCTTTTTCTTCACATTAGAGATGAGGATACTTGAAGGAAAAACATTTCTACGCACTCTGTTTGCCGACTTCAAATTTTTAAACACATTTTGAATATTTAAATATTTGAATCGTATTCTAATATTTTGAAATAAGACAAAGGAGAATAGATACATTAATTTGAAACAAAATTTGTCATACGCAGACAAACCCTATTCCTTTTTTTTATATACTAAACTCTAAGCATATTTTAAATCAACTAGAACTCATATTATAATTTTAAAGAACCATGGTTTCCAAATAACCTTCTCTTCAGGCTTTGCACCATTTTTCAGTGTTTTTACGGCTACAGCAATCCATCCTTTATCTTTAATATGCGCCTCTCCTCCGTAAACAGTACCAAAAGCTCCTTCTCCTAGTTTACGATTGATTACGATATGATCTCTGGGCATTTCCCATTCATCCAGAGCAAAAGGTCCACTATTTGCCATTAGGCCCAGTTCTTTCATTCTTGCTTCAGTCATTTTCATTCTTTTTTCGTACCTTTTAAGAAAGAATTTTTGTTAAATATAGTTTTTAAGTGGAACTTAAATTACATAAAACAGTCAAAGTAAATTAAGTACCTAAACTAGTAATAAAATTATAAATATTGATATAAATTGTAATACACCGTGCGATTAGGCGGATAAAAATAAAATTTTATGTAGAGGAATGGTCAGGATACTGCCCAAATTAATCAGAAAATCGTCCTAATCACTACCATTAAAAAAAAAAAACTTGGAAAAAATAAAATTTAAAAATAAAACTGAAGTCTTTAAGAGAGCTACGGTCAAATTACAAAGGTTTACTTAAAAGACTTCCTCCATGCTATAAATATCTCGGCTCTTGTAAAAGCTTGTTTATTGAAAAAACATGATGTATGTTCACCCAGTCTTAAAAACTAACATGAGAAAATTTATAGATAGAGAGAGACTTTAACATTGCACTTCGTTGTAGACCGTTTCTTATTGTGGATTGTATGCATTAGAGTTTTGTTTTGCTAAAGCAGTGCCGTACACAGATTGCTTTTATGGGAGGAGTCTCTAAACCCCATTCTTGTATATGCCACTGTGCGAAAGGGATTTGGGAGATTGGTTGTCCAATTAGAGTGCTGCAAGAGATTCTGAATGAAAAGGAATTTTTTCCTTTCAGGTATGAACCGAGGGAGTGAATTACAATTGGTTGACTGATCCTGGCAATCTGTCACCTGCTTGGTGCTCAAAGCTAAGGCTAATGACAGGCGCATAAATCCAGCCCTTAGCCGCGATGAATTTCGTGGACCTTGATCTGATGTTACTGTTGATCAGGTGGCATAAGTAACAACAACTTCTATTAGAGAATGTTCAATCTGCAGTTTTACACTTGTATGTTGAAGTGGTAGGAGAAAAATGAATGAGAGTGTCTTAAAGTCGCATTATAAAGCAAAATGAGGGCTGTTAGCGACGGACCTCGTAATTTTGAAATAAGGTCAAGTGACGAGGACGACACTGAGCTGTAACTCCCTCTCCGAACTGCTTCAGTACGACAACGCGAGAGCATTGAGATTACAGAGCGTGGTAAGCTCGACTGGATCATCTCTTACAGTTCCAACTACAGTTTTTGATGTTTTGATACAGTAAGCAATAAAAGCTAATATACGTAGCTGACTTAAGAGGAAATAAAATTAAATTATGTTTAGCAACGTGTTCTTGGGTCAGTTGAAAGGATAGTGTTTTTTTTTAATAATTTTTTTATTTTGAGAATTGCAAGATTTTGCATGGTTTCTAGTTTGCTATAAACAAAATTTAACAGCTATTTTCTGCATTACTGATTTTACTGCGTGAATCATTGTTGTTGGATCTTTCTTTCCCAGCCAGTGAACATTTACTGTGTTTATGACAGCATTTTTAATTTTTTTCAAAAAATTTTGTTCTAAGCTGTGTCTCCCATCAGGGGACCAGCATAAATTTACATAAAAATGCACAGAACATTATTTTAAGAAAAGGCCGGCTGATTTGCGTAGTCAGTTTGTTGCTGGCTTTGTACGCCTAAGGTTGTGGGTTCGACCTCGGTTCAAGTCGGTGGATTTTCACGAGGCAGAAAACTGACAGTGTCCATGTCACATGATAATGCGGTATATACAAGATCCCCTGAGTGTCTGTTTGGCTTGGGTGTTCTTGGCAAAAATAAATCCCTATAAAAGGGTTTCGGATCGTCAGAGCTCGGGTGCCTCCCTCTGGAGAGGAAATTGGGTGTCAAAATTATTTGCGGCGGTTAGTATTCCGCCTATATAGTGCCGCACTAAAAAGAGGTATCAGCTCCCGGAGAATGAACTAGGTCTGCAAAGGTAAAATATATTTTAAGAAAATTTTTAAATGTTCGCTGGTTCTTGAGAAACTGATTTCAGAACAGGAAGTAAAATTTCCATTATTAGTTAAACCATTAGAAAGCATGGAGTATTTTAAAAATAAATAATTCAATCAACTCAACAATCCAGAAAATTGAAGGTGTACTCCAAATGTTAATACAGTATAGTTCCAAAAGGGCCTAAAGTGGACCGAATGGTGCCCTTGTTTATGAAAATGATGAGTTATCGAGAATGGAATTTAAGAATAAGTACGAGGGATTCCTCAGAAAATATTATACAGCTCTTGTATGTATTGTTTGCTTGAGAATAAAACAAACAAAACTGACCTAATACTCTTACAAAAGAAAAGTACGTACTTTCCGAAGGCATAGAACATTTACTACATGAAAATGAAAAATAATGAATACTTAGTATACAGTACCTGATCACACACCTTAGAAAAATAATTTATGAAGGCCTAAAGCTGTTTGTAATGAAATTTAAGTTACTTACTTTATATATACAAAACCTGGCTACTTTTTTCAAAAATAAATTCATAATGCTCTGTTGTCTTTCATACTGCACTCTGCGTGGTAGTTTTTCGACCTACAAGGGTGTGGCCGAGTTATCTGGACTGTCGGGTTATCGAGTACCGAGTTTTCGGGACTACTGCAGTAACAGACTCATTAATATTCTGGTTGACCCAGCTTTTACTTAAAATTATTTTAATTTCATTCTCATTTTTTCATCTTTAAAAGCTGCTCTTTTCGGTTCACAGATCGGCCTTGTTCGACCTAAAACCTATACTCTGATTGGTCTTCTCATCTCTAGATGTATTTATAATAACATAGCTGACAATCTCTGCCAGCCAATCGCAGTTTTCTCTCATCAACTTCATCTACTGAATCTTCTTTGAAAAATTATCTCCTCGAAAAACCTTGGACTGCTTTGATCAATTCGTATCGGCGAGCTTTGCTTCACCGATCTCGTAATTACTACTTTTGGTGGCTTTTTAACAGCTTATACTAAATTTAATTTTTATTTTAAATCAACTCAAGCTTAGATTTTTTTATCACATAAAATTGTTTTCTTTCATATTAAATACTTCATTTTACCACTGGGCATTTAAAGAATTCATTACAGTCACTAAAAATTCCAACGATAGGACATCAGTCCCAACAAGCTGAGCTCCAACTATGTCTCTAACGTCCGATACTTTCGTTATCTTGTTTCCTTGACAACTTGACTCCTCTCTCGAGTCTGCCTTCCCCTGGCATAACTACAAGAAAATCAAGATAGTGTTCTACCATACAAAAGTGAAAGGGTTGAATCCCACCTCTGCCTATAAGACTTCAACAGAAAATTAAATTTCCTTGTAGTATCCACTCATTTACCGTCATATTCAATCTCTCTCAACACATACCCGTAATTCAAATTTTGAGCAGATTTTCTCTGAGGGCAAAACTGCTTTCGCCTCATTTTGAACAAATATTGAAAAAATTGATTATCTTAGTTTGTTTATCCACATATAACATTTTTTACAGTAAAAAAATTAAACACTTCCTTGAAATCAAAATATTTTGCTTACCTATTCAAAATACTTAAAGGGAAAATGTTAAAACAATTTTATGACCCACCTCCTTTTGCAAATGATTATTCCAGACATTACAAATATAGCAAAACATGTGAATCCCATGATGTTCGCAATTATCACTGCTAACTCACATGTAACATTAAGTAACTTCCTGAGACCTTCAACAGAACAGTTTGAATATTCTAAAAATATAAAAAACAAATAAAGCATTTAGATTTATTGAAGCATAAACGTTTGATGTAGAGAAGTGATTTAATTATGAAATAAAAATTACCTTTGGATCCATCTTCAGGTTTTCGGCCGTCATCTGTTTGCCATTTAATGTTGGTTTCATTGAGTTCTAATGTTCCATCACTTTGCGATGTCGGATGATACCTCCCAAACTGCCCCCCAAAATAAAAACCCACTGAGAAAAAATCCATCAGAACGCTTGAACCCAAGAAGTACAATGGTCCAGAAACACCATTGAATTTCGTTTCATTTAAAAATTCTACAA
>BMAV01015251.1:0-20992 GCA_019973955.1 Trichonephila inaurata madagascariensis
CACACAATGTGAAAGGTATTTCAAGAGAAACATGCAACACCCCCTATAATATCTTAAGTAGCATCGGGGCCCAAAATACAACTGATTAAACATTGCCCGGGTGAATAAACCATAATGTTACTACATGAAACAATTACCTTTTTAAAAATTTGCCCTTAATTTTTGTTAAAAAAGATGCATATTAATAAATCAACAATGTTGTTGTTGTTACTAACCCCTCAACGTCAGGAAAGAAAGATGAATAAGTCGATGATTCTGTGAAATCAAAAAAAATGGAAAATAAAGATCCCTCGAGAAAGACCCAGGAGCCCCCAAAATAGGGTAAAACTGTTGAACATTACATTTTTACACTTTTTAAAGGGTTTTAGTTTTCCCCAAAAGAATTTATAAGTCCATAGAAAGACATAAAATGGCAGTCGGGGACTTTTTCACAGGAGGAAAAAGAAAACCCCCGGCATTTTTTTTTTGGTACCAGTAATAGGGAGGTTTTTCCATTCCTTAATGAAATCAATTTTTTTAAGTGTGAAAAATTTTTTAAACAATGTATAAAATTCTATTGATTATCTTTTTTTTTTAATCTGAATATATTTTTTGGGAAGACGATGATATAATGAATGATTTAATAGAAAAAAAAAGTAAACTAAAACGGTTTTTTTTAAAAAGAAATTTCAAAAAAAAAAAATTAAAAAACATTCTTTTTTTTTGTTTTTTGATCCAAATCGCGGTTCAGGCTTTGAAAATTATCTTCTGGGGGTCTTTTATATTTCTTTTAGTAAAATTTTTTTAGGTAATTTTTCTTTCACCAAAAAAATTCACTTTAATGCTTTCCGTTTTTGAACCAAAGCTATAACTGAAAAAAATAATTAAAAAATAAACCATGAATTTTTTTTCATTAAAAACACTTAATCATTCTAATGAAAAAATTGTTTACTTTTATACTATCAACACAATTAATGAAGTAACAAATAATTATAATATTTAATTTAAACAACACAAATTATAATATTTCTCAAATAATTTTAAAGAACAAAATTAAGTTTTTGTCAAATTACTGAAAAACATAAAAAAAAATTTTTTAATTTCATATCGATAGTATTTACTGCATTACAAGCAACATACTCATTCAAATAATAAAAGTGTTTTGAATTTTTAAAAAAAAGTAAAATTAAAAGGGGAACCTTGAAATAATAAAAAAATAAAATGTTTTATAGTGATAATTGATAAGGAGAAAAGAATCAGAATGACTAAATGATATATTTTACGTTCATACCAATTTAATTGAAAATTTTTATTTACAGTTCAATTTAATGTATGAATGCCTAATAATTAATTTAAAAAAAGATCGGGCATAAGAGACTTCTCATTTAAATGCTACAAAGCAATTTGATTAAATAAAGATCACAATCTATAAACAAAAAAAAAACAAAAAAAAAAAAAAATTACATTAATAATTTTTTAAACCCTTTTTCTCAATGCGTTTCCTTTAATTTTACAATAAAACACAAAGGTTACTATTTAAAAAGGGGCCCAAAATATGGATGATAGCAGTTTAACACCTTAGTACCCAAATTTTTCACACAATCCCAACTGAAAACTTTGGGCTTCAACAGACATTATTTAAATCAGTATCTCTACATAGCAGATGTTTAGAGGCAAAAGGGTTAAAAACTCATGGTTCAATTTAAAAACCAGCCATGAGTTCATGACCCGATTACCCATAATGTTAGAAAAAATTATAAAAAATCGTTAAAACACTGTAGAAAGCATACATTTGTTTTTCAATAAATTTTTTTCCTTAAATTTTTTCTAAAAAAAACTATTATCTTTATTTTTTGGCTATATGTTCTATATTTTTTAATATCAGAATATTTTTTTAATGAAAAGTATTTTATTATCATTTATATATATAAAAACAATTATAAAAAGGTTTAAATTGTGTTTCAATACTTTTAATCAAATTTTTAAAAGTTTATAAAAAATTCAGTCAGTCAAACATTACCGTTCAAAAAACAATTAAACTTTAAAAATTTTCTCTATTTTTTATTAATAAAAATGCATTGAAATTAGTTATTTTTCTTTAAATATAGTTTTTTTTTTAACCAGAATAAAAAAACATTGGGAAAAAACTGTTAAAAGAAACATTTTAACAAAAATTGAAAAAACAATGAAACAAATAATCAAAAAATTTATTAGACTAAAATTAATTTTTATCAAAAATTATTAAAAAAAATACATTATATTTTGGGTTGTAAAAAAAATGTTGGATCCAAAATTTTTTTTAAAATAATGTTATAATTATATTTTTTTAAATTTTGCTTGATTTTTAAAAAAAAATTTTTTAAAAAAATTATGACATTTTATTTTTGATGAATTAATTAACATAATCCTTTAAAAAGTATATGATAACTTTTTTATTAAAAAACAAAAATATTAAAAATTTTCATAACTTCAATAATTACAAAACATATTCTTTTATCTTTCAAATTAATTGATTAACAGAATTACTCTACTTATTTTTTTTAAGAACTGTGTGTAAAAAATCCCTTTTTTAAAAGGAAAATTAAAAACCCCCCCTTTTTAAAATTAAAAAATTTTTTTCAGTAAAAAGTATAAATATTAAATTGAAAAAATTAAAATAATAAATAATAATAAAAAAACAATCATACAGTAAAATAAAATGTAAATAAATTTTGACACATAAATTTTTGTTAAATAAAAACAAAAAAAAAAATACTTTTGGGGGGTCCCAAACTTGATAATTTGAGTTCTTTTTTGCTGTTTGATTTAATCTCTGGTTTTTTTCTGGATTAGCTAAATTTTTTTAAAAATTTAAAGGATATAAATAAAAAATAAGAAATAAAAAATTTATATAACTTATTAAATACTTTTTTTAATAATTGTTTTGGGATCCTTAAGATAAAATTTTTATTTATAAATATAAAACAACAAGTTCTATGATTTGGGAAAAAAATCAATATTTTTATTTTTTATTTAACTATTTCAATTAAAAAATTTTTGTAAAAGAATATTTTGGGACTTCTGGGTATTTTTTTTCATGCTTTTTTTATTACAATACGGTGACTGGCAAAATCTTGGTACACATATGAGCTATAATCTTTTAGCTTCATATATAGTACATTTTCAATTAAATGCATCAAGTGTGTGCAATGAAAAATAAATTGAGTCAAGTATATTTATTATCACCTTAAAACAAGATTGTGTCATTTTATTTTTAAATATTCATGGCTAATTTTAAAGTTTACAATCCCATAATCTATAACTATTTTTCTTTTATTGTCATTTTGAAATATTATTTCAGACTTTTGCTTCCAAAAAAAAAATGTTGACTGATTTATGACATCATTATATATTAAAGTGCTTGCATATGAATTAAAAGTACTCACTAAATGCTTAACCCATTCAGGACCATGATCACATACATGTGATCTCTTTAGGAAACACAGAATCATATTTGAGATTGTGTTTTGCCCATTCTGAGACCCTTAATCGCAATGAGTATGAATGCTTATTTTGGTATGGAATTGAAAATGATTATAAATAAGTACACCACTTATATTTTATAACAGTAATGATTTTTTATCAATTTTAGGGCTTGGTAATTGCGATTCACCTTAAAAATTGCAATTTAAGGATTTTAATATATTTTTTTAGTTGCCTCACAACATGTATACTATGTTAAACATATTTTGTTAAAATTTCATAAAAAGCTAACCATGTAATTTTTAATAGAAAACTTGAAATTTTTGAAGTGGGATTTTTAAAATGCCTACTCCTCATACAAAAATTGACATACAGCATAAAATTTGATTTACAAGTACATCAAACTATGTATATGACAAAAGTGAATGGGTTTTTGTGTTAACGTGATTGAGCCATTCTTACAATACTTCTTTTATAGTGTTTTATTGAAATTCCTTAAAAATGTATAGAATTCTGGGTTTATTATTTTAAAAAATAAACATTGCTTTGATTCAAAAATGCATACCAACTTTTATTACAATACCATGGAATGGGTAAAAAATTTTTCAAAGCATTAGGCATAATAGAAAAAACCTTAGCATTTTAAATGAAGACAAAATAGTTATTTTATCTTTCCAATCACGACAGTTTTAAAGTTTTGATTTGCCATTTTGGATGTGGGAATAAAAACGAGCAATAAGTCCTATCATAATTCTGCATTTTTTAAGCTTAGAACTTTCTCAAATTTTGGCCGGGGTTACCCTTTAAACAAAATATAAAAAAAAGCTAGGCTAAAATTACATTTGGTACGACCGACTTTACCGGTCAATTGGTTAACACTGTGTCCCCTTAAATGAAGTTAGGTAACTGGAAAAAATCGCCTGATGTGACTGGGTAAAAAGTATCAAAAAATATTAAATCAACTATTTATAATATACTTAGAGTTCAAAAATATAAGATAAACAGGTACAGTGTTTAATCCTTATTTATCACTCCCGTCAATATCACAGAGTTATTCCCCTCTATTCATTTTGTAGTATTTCTGGGCTGAAGTGTTCAATAGTAACACACTAAAAGGATTAGAACTATCTATTTCTTATGCTCACAATCATACTTATTTCTCACCAGAAGGCAGTACTGGTACAAGCCAGCGTTTTTAGAGATAGTTATTTTATTTTAAACTTAGATGTTAGCACAATGAAATATTTATATTAGCAATATGCTTTTGTAACCTTAGCTCAATTACTTAGTTCATATCTAGCGACCGGTGATGGTTGGCATTCTGTGATAAAAATGTTTTTTAATATTATATACATTATGAGTTAGTTTTGGAAGTCAATCGGATTTTTACTTTTAAGTATAAAGGGAATCTCTTGAGTGTGTTCTGAAGTAACTTGATTGTTTTGAAAGTTCAGTAGACTTGACGGCATTGGTAGATGATTCTGTACATTACCACCAATGTGTTATATTAGCACTTTTATCTCATACTTTAAAATTTATCTCACAAGAAAAAATTACAAATGTGTTTTCACATTGCATAGGTCTAATAAAATTCTCTTAAAACATATGTATTTTTTAAATTTTTTCTCTTTGCTAGAAAACCAACTTTCAGTCATAATAACCCTAAATGGTTTTTCTTAAAAAATCAATATTTTGTACTTCAAGCTAAAAATTTACTCAAAATTTAAAAATAAATATATATATTGAACATACACTTAGTTTTATATAATTTTCTTGAATAAAAAAAATGCACTTTTAAGACACATTTTCTTCAAAATTATACAACCATTAAGGGGTTAAGAAGAATACTTTCGACACATGTAAATTTCTTATTGATTAAGTAAAATATTCAATAGCTCATTTTCTTCTTTAAAAATGCCCCAGCATGATTTTGAAAAGTATTAAAAATCAGTCACCAAAATTTATAATCACATAATGACTTATTTCTAGCAAAAAAAATTTAATATAAATGAAAGATAGTTGAAAGTTACAAAATTTAGAAATAATTCTCAGCCTACAACAAAATATATTCAACAGAATTCAGAGATTTTATCAAAAGAAAATAATAATGATAACATCTTTTAAAAAAATTTAGAAGTAGTCAAAAAAAAAAAAAATGATACAGAGAAAAAAGAGTAATTTATCAACTTACAGCATTTCTTTGTTCCATTTTTTGCCTATTCAAATTTTCAGATAAATCTCTTTCTTCACGTAGATTCTTTGCCACTGACAGCATAGCTTCTACATTTGGATGGCTTTCAACCTACACAACATTTTTATAAGAACACAATTTATTATAAATTGAATATTCTGAGATCATAACGCTAATAAAATGTATACATATTATTATTCAATTTTAGTATTTTATAAAATATACAAATTATAATCTGGACATTCAAATACCACGAAACTTTTTCCACTGTGCTAATTTGTAACATCAAAGAATATATATCAACAGCATAAACTACATCACCTAAACATCTTAAGCAATACATCCCATTTTATGCATGATTTCAAGTTTAGTATGGTTGAAAAATAAAAGAATATTCAACACATACATAAGATAAAATAGTTAAAAATTAATAAAAATAAATTTTGAATTGAATTAATTCTATGGCAAAAGGAGATATGAAATTATTATGTGCATCATTGGATAAATGGTTTACAATAATTAGTAAAATATAAATAAAAAATTTGAAACTGAAAAAATGCATTTGATTATTAACAGTAAAAGCAAAGTATTTAATTTTATATGCTATATGAAGATGGTCAAACTTGTACAAGAATTTCAAATACTGAAAATTAAATACTTAAAAAGTTAAACGCAGGAGCAGAACTTAGATATATATATATAAGTCTATTATTTTACATATTTTGTTACAAATATATAAAAACGATTATCTATTATTATATACATGTATTGTTACAAAAATTTTGTATATATTTTGAGAAATACTAGAATGTTATAATATTTATTCACCCATGCAGTTTTCAGATTGTTATATATATTATTAATCTATATATAAATATGATTCAACTCTAAACTGAAACTCGTCAGAAAATTTTAACTATTACAAAGTGTTTTGTAAAAAGTAGTTTAATCACATTTTTATCATACAAAAATTGGAACTCAAAAAAAAGAATCAGAATTTTCTTTACCGGATTTCAATAAAATGTTTAAAGGTTAACATTTATTTTTATTAAAGTTATTTTTAGTATGCAAAACAAGTTGATGGAAATGTATAATTTTTTTAATAACTTTAAATAAACCAATAACGATTACCATATATGCAATTGTGATATCATTTTAAAAAGTTCAATCGCATAAAAACAGATGAACATTACAGACATACAGTTGAATTTTCTTGTTTTAAATTAGATCAATCTTTTTTGAAGTTGGTCCTTCTTCTTCCATGTGCTCTAAATCCTTGCATTTCCTGAGTAGAAAAGCCACTTGATTTCAAAGCTTCAAATTGCTTGTGGAGCTTCTTCTGATTCTTCAATAACATTTTCATACCTGCAAATTGGAAAGTACTTTTAAAATGAAGAGATACAAAAAAAAAAAGACCATTTAACTTACTGCGAAACACAGTATTTTTTTTAAAACCTAGTTATTTTTAAAGCTACACATTTTATTCCTTGCATTTATGCACCATGAGCAAAAGCCAGATTTATTGAACCTGCCATAGCTAGTTTTGAATAGATCAAAATTATTTAGACGATCCTTTTTGAAGATAAATAAGGATCATTAATAAAACTTAAGATGAATCTAAATGTTACATTGGGTTGCCCCATATCAATGACACAGTGGCGAGTTATACTCTGTTTTACGTGAATGAATATCGGTGAAGCAAATTCAGATTTCTACTTGGCTGGCTGAATTTTCTCCTGTACTATAACAATGAAATGTGAACATTTTTTTTCCAAAACAAGGCCGAAAATTTTAAATGTAAAGATTATTGTAACAATATTTCAATAATTCAAAATTAATTATTTGTAAATATTGAATAAATACCTTGTAAGATCTAAAATTAAAAGAAAATAGTTAAATAATCTTCAAAATCATTTAAAATTGTTTCACTGTATATTTCTCCCCCCTTTTAGAAATTAAATAAGACATTGTTGGCTAATGGTAAATAGGAGGTGAATTCATTTAAAAAAACTGCAACTATAACCTAAAATTTGTTGTTATAATAACAATTTCACTTTTTTTCTTTATCATAAGAGAAAGATTTTTCACGAAGATTTACAAAAAACTAAATATTCAGTCAATTTGATTTGCCATAAAGACATCAATATATACTTCTAAAATATTCAAAATATATTCCATATTCTCTTCAAAATAGAGCATTTTTATTGTAAATAAGTGTTTTTATCAGAGAAATATTCGAGATTTATGCAAGAAATATCGGAATAAAATAAAAATTATTAGACACTACATACATAAAGGAACTGCAAAGGAAAAAAAAAACTTTCAGACTTTTCCAAAAATAAAAATATTTATAAATTATTAAGTGTTTATTTATCCAATACATTAAACATGACATGGATAACTACTTGTTCAGATGGATTAAAGTAAAAGATATATCAATTATAACAAAAATCACTACAAATTTACATAATTTTTAATTTTATAAGCAAGCAATCATACCACCATACCTGCTCATACAATTCCATTATATCAACATCACCTTCAATATCAGGAGGTAATTCAATTTTCATGAGAAATTGTGCTAAATATGCTCGTTTTTTAAGTTCAGGTGTTCTGCGTAGAATCCATTCCAAAATATGATATATAACTGATTTTTCACCAGTCACTAAACCTTGTCTGAAATCACTCCTAGACAACAAAAATATATATCATTGTAAAACAGAAAAGAAAACATTGTTTAATAATTCTATTTTACCATTATTTATAATTTAACATAATTTTTAATAATTTAATCAACAAATTTTTTTTAATAGAGCTGAATGCACAGGTCAAATATTGTATTGCACTACAGTAAATTGTACAAAAATTCAACAATGCATTTTAGTGCAAGAAGATAAAGTAAAACACATAACAATTTAAGGTATTTTTCCATTTTGCCAGCATGAATCTTGCCATGCAGGGTTTATTGGAGTCAACACACAACATACATATTAAAAAATGTTAATGAATATTAGTTCTCATTGGTCATTTATCTATTTCTGTTGTATTATAAAAAAGATGTAACTAATAAGAAAAGACAATGCCTTGTTTTAAAAATACGGTGGTAAAAGGTTACCAATGGGAACATTCCATTTGGCATTGGTTGTGTCATTTTTGGCAACTTTATTGCCTGCATTGGTGAAATGAAAAAGTACTCAATTTAAATAGTCTTATATCAGAAAATTCTCTTTTGATATGAGAGGAAACCTCTTTGAATCTTCCTCATTTTGATAGCTCATAAGATAAAATCCGGAATCATGCAATATACATAAAACATGAAATTGCAAATATATAATTCTATCTCAAAAAAAGTTTCCAACACCTATTTCAAATTTTATCTAGATAATTATAGTAATAAGGTACTAAATTATTTTTTATGCAATTCTTTTTTGATGTCAAAAGCATTTAGGATCATTGAACAATGGCATAGAAATTTATCACAATAATTTTCTATCTATGCTTTTTATTTTAAATATCAATCTAATACTTTGCTAAATATCATGACAATAGTTTTAGGAATTTAGACATGCAATGTTCAACAACAACAAAAAAAAAAAGAATTACATACGCATTATACTGTCAACCAATTTCATCGAATCAAAAGACGTCACCAAATGCCTCAATATACAGTCAATAGTGGAAACCATGTATTTTCAAACATAGTAATAATCATGATGACAGCACTTAGTGACATTTTTAGTATTAGCAATGTCTTTCAGTTTAGCAAAATTGGTCAACAGTATAATACATAAGTACTGAAAAATCATTACACTACATGTTTGTGTTGTTGTTGTGACTTATGCCCCCTGATCAACAGTAACATCGGATCAAGGTCCACGAAATTCGTTGCAGTGAAAGGCTAGATTTTTACGCTTGTCGTTAGCCTTAGCTTTGAGCACCATGTAGGTGACAGTACGATTTTCCTAGGTTCCACCCCAGTTTTAAGGAGAACACCCAGGGGGTGGTCAAGGGCCTCCCACCTTTCTTCCCCATCCACCAACGTCACGAGAGACTTGCGGCTTTATGGCTTTTTAGAGTATCCCCATACTGCAAAGGCACTATACATTACAAACATCCATGCCTTCTCTGGGATTTGAGCCACGACCCTAAGGCACCACAGTCAGTGTCACTAACCACTATACTGGATGGGCAGCTACATGTTTAAATACCTTTAACAGTTCTTTCAGAAAATTTTTCATGATACTGATCATGTTGAAAATGTGACAACTCATTTCCCCCTTCTTGTACATATAAAATTGGAACAGAAAAGTTTGCTGAGAAATAAGAGTACACTTAAAAATGGAAATGGCTATCATAGAACAGTAGCATATTTGTAACATTTATTAAAAAAAATATTACAATTTAAAATGAATCTCATTTCTGGTATCCCTTTCAGACGATGCAACAAAAGACATTAAAAGGAAACTATTATAATATGGCTCAGAATTTGGTACAAACTAATTGTATTTAAAGTCAAATTGTTTAAAATATTCACTTTCAACCAATACCTACGGATATTAGAAACAATGGTTTATTGTAAATATAAAAGTATTTTATTCTTTTCATGTTATTGCAAATTTAAACATCAAATTATAGGGTTGTAAAACTTAAAATATTTACATGATATATATCTTTTATAGAATATTATAAATAGTACTTCAAATTTTACTGTTTAAATGCATCAAATATAAACCCCAAATAAATTAAAGTTTATGATAATAATTTTCAGAGTAGGACTTAATTATAAAATTTTTTGACTTACAAATCCATAGTTTCTGGAGGTTTTATATTTCAAAACTTTCAAAAAGTTTAAGTCTTTAGAACCATTTGCTCAGGACTTCGCCAACATCCATCTTCATCTAAATATATAATGAAACAAAATAAATAAATAGATAATTCTAAATACCATATAATATATTGATTTTAAAATAAAAAATTATGAGTTAATAAAATTTTTTTAAGCATAATGATACTATGCATTACCTGAATTTGGCAGTTTTCTTTTGACCTATTTTTTTTTTTTTTTTTTGAGACTCTAGGTAGACTCCTTGGTGCCGACAAGTATAACACAAGGCTTACAAAGCGAAGTCAATACTCAAACAATAGTGATAGAAATTACATGAGAAAGGGAAAAATTTTCAAATGGGAACCAAAAGAGGGGAAAAAAATGAATACAGAATCAACAATATAGAAAAAAAAAACAAGATTTTACATGTGAACAGTAATCAAAATTAAAACTATACAATGAGGAAGATAAAAAATATGATCACAAAAAATTTTTTAAATACAAATACATAAAAACATACATACATACACATAGGCATATATATATATAAAAACACATATATACATATATACACACATAAATATTCATGTACAGAAAATGTTTACAAAACCAAAAAATTTTCAATCTAAATAATACAGTAATAAATGCAATTAATGTATGCACAAACGATGTGAAAGATGATTTGCTTTTTAACAAAGGCGAGAAAGAGGAGGCCACACTATATTGTTCTTTTGTAGGCAATTCATGAGGTATGGCTTCGGAATTTAGTACAAGCAAAAATCAGATCTTGGCATTCTGGACTTCGTCACTGGAGCAAAAACACTGATCAGTGGCGACAAATTGAAGGCTTTAAATAGGCTTTAAAGTTTCCATGCCCAGTTAGAAACTGGTAAGTTTAAAATTAGGTTGAAAGTCTTAGCCTTAAGCGGGTTCTGAATAGAAGGAATAAATTCCTTGGTGAGATCGCATTATTTGAAAGTTGGTACAAGTTATTCCACTTTTGGGAAAAATTTTTTCTTTAAAAACTTTCTTATGATGTGATTTTGGAATGCTCATAGGAATCAGATGTTTAATTTTGTCGCTTCTTTGCAACCAGTCACCGTTCATTGCCATGGGATTCCCGTATGTCCTCGACAAAAAGAAAGAAAACTTTTTCCCCTCGAAGAAAATTGAGATTAATATGCGTTTTAACATTGGTTTTTTTTGGGAATTAATGTTATTTAAGGCACACAAAGATGAAGAGAATGGCTGCAAATTAAAGAAAGTCGAAAAAGTTCGTTGCAGACCCAAGAGACCTTGAGCTATCAAAGAAATTCAGCCGAAACACACTACACTCATCTCTTATTCTAAATTGGCAAGTTTCAATTTCAATAAAATCTTGGAAGATAACAAATGCAAGTCCAACCTTATTGTTGATTTTGCTGCCATCTGTAAAGCAGACAACTGGAAATTTGTTTTCAATATTTTTACGGTAATCAATCAAGTTAAGGGGGAAAAGGTTCAGAAAGGGTGAAGGGGCTCAGAAACTCTCAGGGAACCATCTAGACTCTTATTGGTACAGTTCTTCGTTGCAATCTTGCATTCATTATTCCCGATAATAAAGATGTCAATGGGAAGAAGCCGAAAAGCAAACACACTTCATAGGATATCGTCGATACCAGAAATAACTCGGAGAAGAATTCTTCGTTGAATTTTTCGCAATTTGACCTATATTAGAACTACATTTGTTAGCATATTTAAAGCACATTTTGAATAAGGCTCTTTTTTTTTCAGTGTTCTTTTACTCAGGCCTTATTAGCCCTTGCAAGTTTTTTCCTTTTTTTTATAATAATTTTTTATTGATTTTTAAATTTTAAAACAATATATTATTATGGCTAATTAATTAGGTATTTTCCTTAATATTTAGTATACAGGTAACCTTCAACTTTTGTATGTTTTACTTTTATACTCTTTTGTTCTGCGTAGTCATCAATAGTAGACCTATTATTGTATTATAATAATTTAAAGATTTATGGAATGTATGAAATATGACTTGTCAAACATATTCATGCATTTTGATAATTTTTTATCATCATTGAAAATGTCTTGATGGAATATGTGTTGGTTGCGTAAAAAGGGTTTGATAGAAAAGGGCCCAGAATAATAACAAATTTGGAGGCACTTATGTATTAACATCACTGAAACCCCTAAATGTACGTGAATCACTTCTTCAATAAAACACATAATAATCTTTGATGTTTTGACATCAAGGTGCAATTGCAATTTCCCTGCGGTGGCGCTAATACATAAGTACCAATTTGGAACACATATTATCGCAACTATATTGATACCATTATATGAAAAGGGAAACACAGGTTATCAAATAGTATAGGGGACATGTGGGGTTGCCAACTTGGCGAAGGGTTTTCTTGAACGTTAAGATTTTTGCAATAATATGTAAGCACCTTATTTTGTTTATGATAAAACAATTTTTCATAATAATGATAATAATGTCATAAACTTCAACATGAACATTAGAAAATATAGAATAAGAAAAAAAAATACAATGGAATCAAGCAAATGTAACAAAATATAAAAAACTTTGTTTAAATAAGGTACTTACATATTATCGTAACAATCACCAACGTTCAAAATAACTTGCCAGTTGGCAACCCCAATTTGGCATGTGTGTATGCACTGAATTGGCAATCATGTGCTTTGTTTCATATAATGGCGGCAATAGTTTACAATAATACGTTAATACCTGAAATAATATTTTCAAAGTTCTATATAATATTTTTTCTAACAATTGTATAGATAAAAGTAGACATAACATTACCTTTGGATCGACTTCAGCAAACACGTCGTTTACTATTTGCAAAAGATTATCAGTTCTCAACGAATCAAAACTAATTAAGTTGAACTTTTTATTATAAGGTTCTTTATTTAGTTCCTGAATTATAAATTTTATTTGCTCACTCATGATTAACTGAATTTTAACTGACAACCAAATTAATTTTTACGAACTCGAAACAGATTTGATGAAACAAAGATTCTCGACAATTAGTGAAAATAATAATATCATATAGAATACTTTACAAGAAAAATTTATTCAACAGAATAAGATCACTCAAATTATTTAAACGGAATTCTTCCATTTAAATAAGTACATAT
Organism: Trichonephila inaurata madagascariensis; assembly: GCA_019973955.1. Classification (NCBI taxonomy): domain Eukaryota; kingdom Metazoa; phylum Arthropoda; class Arachnida; order Araneae; family Nephilidae; genus Trichonephila; species Trichonephila inaurata. The sequence continues at coordinate 13,611 of BMAV01015251.1, forward strand.
TTTTATAAAGACATGCATATTTCACACCTTAAAAAAAATTAGAATTGTAACAAATGGTTGTTATGACAACAAATATTGAAAGAAGTTGAGTAGTTTCTTTTTGGCGTCTTACCTATATTGATTAAGTAATAATTGAAAAAATAAATAATTGATTGTATTGAATTATATTTTACAAAAGAATTATTTTAAATTTATTGAACTGCAATTTGTGCAATTTTTTTTAAAAAAATGTGAAAATTCCCAAATTAAATAAAACACAAATTAATTTATAAAACATTCCGACAAATCTTATGAATATCAAGAAAATAATTAAGTCTTTTCCCACATAAAAAGTTTTCAAAATTCGAATCAAAATTACACTGAAATTTTTGATTTATAAAGCATAATGAAACTGAAGTGAGCTCACTATTTCGCAAAGCCGCATCATTATTACTGTTTAAGTTTTTATTTAAAATCATTTGACAATATGGCGCACAGGAAAGGTGACGTTGATAGTAGCATATCTAAGGTAATAATTTTATGTTATTTTTCAGTAGTTTGTAAATCGTGATCTAATATATACATTCTCAGTTGCCAAAAATTTGTTTTTCATTTTCCCTCTTTTAGTTTGATTATGAATTATTATTTTCTATATTTTGGTATTTAATGCTGATAAATGTCACATTTATTACGAAATTTATTTTCTTTCAGAAATTTTATTTTTTGATCATTATGTAAATAATTATTTTGTATGCTACAACAGATTTTTTTTCTTCATGTTCATGTAATATTCTTGACTTCCAATCGACAATGTATAAAGTGTCTCTCATACATCACATATTTGTGAGGAATGATTGTAATAAATTTTAGTGACTCGTATTTATTGATTTATTATGTTTTTAAATTTAAAAGAAAGTTGTATTTTACTCTTCTATTTATATTTTATGAAGTTGTTAAAGGTAATAAGAGATAACATAACCATATGTTATCTCTTCAAAATCATTGATGTATTTTGTAGTTTTAAAATATTAACTTAATGTTGCTTAGAATGTTTAATAAATACAGTAAAAATAAATGCATTTTTATACCTAATACATTTTGATATTCTTTAAATATATTTTCAATGATTCTTTGTTGATCTATTGATAAGGGTCAGTTCAAATTTTACATCAAGAATATTAGGTTACATTATATTATGCCTTATTTAATGATAGTGTAAATTAGCTATATATGTGTAAAACATTGACTCATTATTTTGTATCAATGTTTGTTTTGTCTCCTGTGAATCGAAAAATATCCAATTTTTTCCTCAGGAATTTTAGATCTGTTTTTATTTATTTATTTGCAGATGTGTAAAATCCTTTTTCTATAATATATTTGGCAGCAATTGTTTTTAACTTGATATATTTAGGCAAGAATCATTTTTTATTTTACCAAGTCATAATTTTGAAAAGTCTTTTTTCAATTTATTAGGGGTAGATGACAAACCGATTAAAGTTGACAAAAAGGGATGGGTCGCTGTAAAGAATGCTTTGGATGATGCTGTTAAAAAGGTAATTTTCATTAAAGTTTGATAAATATGTTGGGATTTGTTATAGTCTGTATAAATAAAATTAGCATTTGGAGAATCTTGCAATGGGCTCAATTCATGACTGTCACATGATAAAAACAAATATGTATTTTCCATTGCATTCAAAATAGACATTAAACTATTTACTTGTTGTTCTATTTGTAAACTTTGGTAAATTTCAATTCTAGTGGATAAAAATTTTAAATGATATAAAAATTTTAAGAAGATTTTTGAATTTTTAAAAGAATCTTATTTTATGAATGTCAAGCAATTTGATATGGGGAGTAGCGCCAAGCTGTTTTACGTTAAAGGTGATAGTCAATTCATCTTGGTTTTGGTGACTATTGGAAACGCACTGGGAACACACACCAAGTATGTGTCGATGATCTGGTATAATCTAGAAACTCAGCGTGAACTCTATGAATTGTTCGAAAAAAAGTCACCAAAAACAAGAAAATACAACAAAACAACAATAAATTTCAAAATTTTAGAAAGACAAAAACACTTTCTAAAAAACAACAAAGGCATTAACACTTACTTTTGAATTCTTTCATCTTTGCCTGCCAAGTATATCCCATCAAATCTTTTCCTTTCAACCAATTTCATATTTTTCATACAATTGGGGCAAATATATTACTAGCAATCAATCTTACATCCATACAATATTTAACAACTCCAACTTACCTTTCTTTTCCCAAATTTAAAAATCTCAAATTCACTTTGGTCTTGTTCCATCCAGACAAAGGCGCCATTATCTTAAAATTTTAAAACCAGAAATTAAAACCAAATAAAAATTACAAAAATTTAAATACTATAAAAAATTAAAAAAAAATACAATTAAGAAATTAACTACTATAAAATAAACAATTAAAATTTTGAAATAATATGATTGAAGAAGAATGAACTTAACCACTCCACTGGTGAAAAAAAGATTGAAATGTAGCAAGCTGCAAACCGTTTAAATTAACGACAAAAGTGTTGAAATTCAAACTTACCTCCTACAACTTTTAATATAATTGGATGAAACAGAATTAGATCATCATGACATCACATCATTCATTGGGAAGTTACACCAAAGAGGATCCGAAACATTGGGGTTACCATCTTTTAACGGAGAAAAAGGGTTGTTGACAAGGAGAAAATAAGTATCCCCGGGAAACGGCGCCAAAAATCGCCAAAATAGCGCATCGCTCACTGGGATAAGTCATAATATTCACTATGGTTAACTTAATATTTTTATCGCCTGTCGATGTGGTTGTCATGGGGATAATGTATATTAGAAATTTAAATTTTATTCATTTTTCCCATATAACTTTTAATTTCAGATCTATATCTTTAAAAATTTAACCATTTTCAGTTTAATTTTTCTATTTGCCTTTTGTTTAATTCTGGGCTACTTCTAATATGGATATTTCTAAATGAGTGAGTATAGAATATTTTTTCCCAAAAGAACAAGGTTGTATTTTAATTATCGCTATAAATAGTTTATTTTCGCTTTTAAAAAATTTTTTTTTTACATTCTTTGTTCGATGATACTCGTTGAAGGAACTTGCAGTGCAAGTTTCATATTCAAGCTTTCACTACTTTGTAATTGATATTTAAATTAATTTACATACATTTTGTAATTATTTTATTCATAATGAAAATGCAATTTTTTACTTATGTGTAATCATCATATAATATTCGTATATTTATAAATTTTTTCTTTTTAGCATTTATTTATAACATTATTCAATTATGTTATTTCTAATTAATATTGTTATTTATTTAGAATAAATTTTTATTTAACTATAATTTTATTGTCTTTTTTTATTTATAACTATTTCTTTTGTTTATTTATAGCTATTCTTATGTTTATTTATAGCTATGTATTACGAAATCTTTGCATTATTTTTATTTTTACAACCTATTTTTCTTTTAATAATTATTTTAATTATATTTTTTATTTTTCTTAACCGTATAAAAAATATGAATATTATATATAATTACGAAAAAAAATAATATGATTTTTATATTTAAAATATATTATTAGTTCATGTACTTTTTTACATAATTTTATTTCATTATTTATTGTTTGACTGGTTATTCTCAATCTCTTCCTGTATTTTTATTTAAAAAATTTTTGTATTTAAAACAATTTTTTTAAATTTTTGTATCATTAAAATTTAATAGGCGCCATATTGGGTTTATTCCACCAACAAGCAGCACTTGGCTTTTTTTACCCTCGTATCAAATTTTGCTGCAAAAAAAAGAAAAAGGTTTTTGAAATTGGCAACAATGAAAATTAACTGATTAGCTGGAAATAATTTGCTTTTTTTGGGTTTACGGACTCATGGATGGCTGGTTTTTAACCAATTTTGGCACATGGGTTTTCATTATAGACATGATGTCACATAAATTTAGGCCAAAAGCTATCTAAATTTTTTTTTTGTTGCATTTTATTGCATTAACTGATTGCTGGAAAAAACGGTTTCTTTTTTTTGGGGCTGTAACTCATGTGATGACTCGGTTTTTTAACTCATGGCTATACACAAAAAAATTTTCATTATCATGTGACAATATCCTAATTTGTCCAAGACTATCTAAAATTTTTTTTTTTAGTTGTGTTTTTTATTGAAATTTATAATTTTTAAATAAAAAAGTAATTTTATTTTTTTTAAATTTATTTTCGTGTTTTTTAAATTTAAATAAAGACTGAAATCTTCCCATGTATTAAGTTTTTTTTTGTGTATATCGCTTTAACTTTATTGCTGCTGATTTTAAAAATGTCAGTTTTGTGGTTGATTTTTTTTTTTAATAAATTTTTTAAAAAATTTTTAAACCTTTCATATAAATTATTTTTCTTTACTATTTTTAATAACTTTTCCCAGTATTTACCCCAAAATTTTGACATGATTTAGTCCCAAAGTATTGTGGAAAAATTTTCATCCAAGATAATTAAACTAAAAAATGGATTATAAAGAATTTTAAAAAATGATTAAAACTTAATGAATCAAGTGAAAACAGAGTTGCAACTATTTTTTAAATAAATTTAAGAAGTAAAATAACATGATATGCTCTTGATTTTTTTATGGGTATTATATGTAAAACTTTTGAAAATAAAAGTGCAATAAAAAATTAAATCCATTGTTTCCATATCCAAACATGTTTGATATAGTTTTCCCTTTAGTGGGGCCCCCCAGTTTTTGGCAACATATTTTGATCTGTCAAAATTTCCTTTTTAATCATTAACACCCTTTTTCATGTAGAACTTTGAAAAATTATGAATACCAGGATAAAAAAAATGAATAGTTGAGAAAATTTTTAAATGCAGAAACAAAAAAAAAATTTTAAGAAAAGTATGAAGAAAAAAAAAAGATAAAATTTTTGTGGAATGTGAAAAATATTTTTAAAATGTTTAAAAAGCGATAAATTCAATTCTCAAGGGAAAAAAAATTTACCTGACAGATTTATTACATTAAAATTCATAAAAAAACTGCAAAAAAGGTTCCCCCCCCAACTTTTTTTTCTCAATTTTGTGTCCCTTTTTTTTTATAATGTTTTAAAAAAAGTAAATCAGGTAAAAATTGAAAAAAAAAAAAATCCCAAAACCTTGAAAAAAAATTGATCAAATAAGAAAATTTGAATAATCTTTTAGTCCATAATAATTAATTAATAAAAAAAAAAATTCTGTTACTCACCAATAATGTCTATAAGGTATCTATTTTTCCCGAAAGAAATCACAAAAAAAAAAAATACAGGTGGCCAAAAACGGTTTGTATTTAAAAAGGGTTTAAATTTTTTTTTTTAAAAACACATATTATTTAACAACTGTAGTAAACTCAGTGTCAAATGATAAAAATACAGGTAATGGTATTGTAATGTTATCCAACAACTTAGCGAAAATTTTAATTAATTTGGAGGGTAGTGTACCATATTTATTAGAATAAAAAATTTTACATAAAAAATTAAAAAATTTTTTCTGTTTTCATTTGGCTATTTACTTAATCAATAATCATGGTGTAGTTATAAAAATCATATAAATCTGGTCTGTTGTGATTAATTCAATTTTTTAAAGAACTGTTAAAGTTTCATAAAATTTTAGCCATAAATGTAGTATTTTTGCTTAAAAATTTTTTGTGGATATAGTAATAGGGTTCTGTCTTTAGACTTTTTTTAAAATTTTTTTTTACTTTTGGTATTTGGGGATTTACAAAATTTTTTTTTAAAAATTTTTTTTTGGGTTTTTTTAAAACTAATATGTTTAAAAATTCCCATGGATGGTGGTTTTGGAAAATAAATTTTCATTTGTTTTTTTGTATTATCTTCCCTTTCCCGAATAGCCGTATTAACATATGTGTTTGGGCATATCCTTTCAAAAAAATTTTTTTAAGTTTTTACTTCATTTTATAAAAGAATAAGATTATTTTTAAAGATTTTTTTATACTTTTTATGAGAGGGGGATTATAAGCTTCGAGTTTAAAATTTAGGAAAAATTTAAAACGCTTTTTAGATGATTAAAGCATTTAATTTTTATGTTTGAATTTGTAGGCATGCAAAAAGGAAGTAGCGAAAAATTTTTAAAACATGACTATTATAGCATGGATTAAAAAAAAAAATTAATTTTTACTCCAGTTTTTTTTTTTTACAAAAAGGTTTTTTCTTATCAAAAAATTGACCTGATATTTAAATATTTGTTAAATAAATAAATTTATATATAAAAAAAAAATCAATGATCAATTTATCTTGAGTATGGGGTAGGCAAATTTCATGTATGTTTTTGACAACCTTTCCATAAATCTGTGGATCTAATTTTAGCTCATATTACCTAAATTATACTTTTTACAATTTTCTATCATTTTTGAGTCTTATTGCTGTAATATATTATGTTACAGTAATTTGTATAACTTTACTTTGCTTAGTATTAAATCCAATTTTTTTTTCTCTCCCCTACATGGACTATATAACCATAAAATTTTTTTTAAAACTATTTTATGATTTTATTTTATCAAGTAAATTATCAATAATATTTATTATTCTAATGTGTTATTCTTTGAAGTTAATTACAGTAAAAAATAAGTTTATGTGTACATACTTTTGGATATTATCTCTAGCAGATTAAATTTTTCTCCCAATTTTATTGTTAGTCATTGATTCTGTTAAGGTCCTCCACATGTAAAAAGTAGTTTTTATGCAATGAATAATTAGTTCATTATTTGACTATGTAATAAATATATTCCTTAACACTGAGTATGTATTTCATATTGATGGGATTGTTAACCCCATCTTTTTTTTAAAAAAATTTTTTTAGTTGCAATTGATAAGGACCGTACTGGATTGGATCCTGATAGCACATGGCAGGCTAGTTCTTCTTTAAAGAGGTTGGTGTTTTTTAAAAAATTTATCTTTTTGGGGAGCATTTTCGAATTAAGATTTGGAAATCAAAATACAAAATCATGGAAACAATGGGTTTTTTAAAATTTATAAATTTGTTCATTTTAAGAAAATATTATATACACTAATTAAAATTTTTTCATTAAAATTTGAAATATAATAATTTTTTTCAAACAAAATTCTAAGCATTAAAAAAACAAAAAGAAATTCCTTTTTTTGGGTACAAAACAAAGTTTTTTTTTAAAATTTTTTTTTTAGTAACAATCCTTCTAATTAAATGGGGGGGTGTTATTCCATTTCAAATAGTTTCTCTTAAGTATAAGTTGGTAGTTGAATAATTATGTTTTTATATAACATTAAATTGTCAATCTTGAATTATCTTATAAAGCTTTATACTTTTATATGCAGCATTGCATTAATTTAGAATTAATTTTTAGTTATCTTTAGAACAGAAATTAAC
>BMAV01015254.1:0-49572 GCA_019973955.1 Trichonephila inaurata madagascariensis
ACCCTGGGCGGGTGGTCGACCATACTTTCACCCCCTTCGTGGGCTGAAAATAGTACCACTGGGGGTCTCCCGTCAGACTGACCACCTGACCGGAACATCTGCTCATGCACCTCAGGGCCCAAGGTCACGTATACTGATATGGGTACAGTAGGCCTTGGCCCTCATGGGCTGTTGTGCTACTGAGTTAAGTTTAGTTATTCATTTCTAGACAGGATTTAAAAACTCATTAAAATGTATAAAAAGTCGAGGTGAGAGGAGGGGGGGGAGAATTACTTAATGTTGCACTATATAGAAACAAGAGGGTTGTTGGTAAAAAGTTTTTCGTAATTTGAGCCTTGGGTCAAATGACAAGGACGACACATGAGCTAGCAACCCTCTCTCCTAACTACCACACTACAACAACGGGAGGACATTGAGCCTCTACAGATTTAATGTGCATCGGCCTTCTCTATACTGTGGGTCTTTTGTGGCACCAGGACTCGAACCCGTGACATTCCTGCATCGAGTTCGTGACCATAACCACTATGTTACCACAGCCACTATTCGGAGTGAAACAAAATTATTTAAATTTTTAAAAATAAAATTTTGAAGCATACGTAAAAAACACAGACGTTGTAGATTTTCCTAACATTTAACTAAACATAGTACTTTGTATGTACACTGGTGTGCAAAACTTAAGCAACAGGTGGGTTTATTGCCATAACTTCACGAAAAATCATCTGAGAGACATGAAATTCTGAAATGAGGGAGAGTATTTTGTACGTAAAGGATGACGAAAGCATCGGCGCTGAAAAAGGGAAGACAACGCATACGGTATGGAATCAAACAAAAAAAAGGGCTTTATTGAAAGCATAGTATCGTGACTCATGATTGTCTATCCAACAGGAAGAACAACAAGCAGATGTTCCTTAATAAGGTATATGCCCTCCCCTTACTACAATGGTTGCTTTGCACCGTCTCCGCATACTCAGAACCAGCTGGTGCAACATTTCTTGAGGTAGGAGTGCCCATTCCTCAATCAACATCTGTTTCAGTTGTTGGTTGTACACCGGATGATGTGAGCGTGTGGCAATACGTCTCCCCAAAGCATCCCACACATGTTCGATGGGATTTAAATCTGGGGAGCACGCTGGCCAATCCATTCGAGTGATATCTTCACTTTCCAGCAGCTCCTCAACAGCAAGAGTGCGATGTGGCAGTGCATTGTCATCCATAAAGATGAAGTCTGGGGGCCCAAAGGCACCTCGGAAAAGATGCAGATGGGGAAGAAGTACCTCCTCACAATAGCGATCCCCGGTTACAGACCCTCTGTCGAAAATGTGAAGCTCCAGTTCCGCCGTTCAGCATAATGCCAACCCAGACAAGAACTCCAGGACCACCGTAACGATGTCTTTCCTTGATGTTACTGGGATAAAACCAGGTCCCGATCTCTCTCTAAATCAAACGCGTTGAGAATCGCTTCTGGTAGTGAACCGATTCTCATCCGTAAAGAGGCACGACTCCATTGATCAGTTGTCCAGTTTTTTTGCTCTCTGTCCCACTGTAAACGGTGGCTTCGGTGGCCATCTTTTAACGGGGCAGCATTCAGGACGGCGGGTGAACAGGCCCCTTTGTGAAGGCGTCTGGCCACAGTAAACCGCTACACTTGTCGACCTGTTGCTGTACAGAGTTTCTGAGCAATGGCGCTTGCAGAATGCTGTCGAAATTTTTCGCCTGCAGGATGATATATCGGTCATCCTCTGCAGTTGTCGTCCTCGGGCGGCCACACCAACCTTTCTAACAGCTGTACCTGTGGTTTGGAACGCTTTCCAAGCGCGCGAAACGACACTTTTGTTGATTCCGAACTCTGCAGCTACACTGGTGACAGTACGCCCCTCCTCCAGCTTTCCGATCATTCTTCCACGTGTGAAGTCATCCAGGTGATTTCTTCTAGCCATATTTCACGAACTGACTCACTGGCATGCAGAGAATATGGTGAATTGCGTCTCCGTCCTTCATTTCATTCTACTGTTGAGCAGCGAGCGCCGACATCACGCGTTTTGCGTACGCTCACACAGTTTTTGACGTTTTGTTCCCGATATTTGATACGCATGACGTTTCTACTGACTTACGTGTTCCCTCTACTGATCTCCATACCTCCTTTTGTGCAATTTCATGGCTATCTGCTAAATTTTTACATTGTTGCTTAAGTTTTGCACACCAGTGTATTAGCATTAAATGAACAGAAAAATAAATAAATAACATTAAAACATTTTATACTAAGTTGGTGTTAATATATTTTTGTAAAAATTATGTTTAGCAGAAAAAAAAGTATTTGATGATTTAATAAATGAGTTTTTTAAACATTTTTCTTCAAGATATTGAAAGAACTGCACAAAAAAAAAAAAAAAAAAAAGAAGAAGAAAAGCTCAGAATTTAGTAAAAAAAGAAGTTTCAAATTTCAAAATGAACAACACTAAGAATTTATTTTTTCTTAGAAAATGCAAAGAAATGTAAAAGTCTTCAAATAATATAAATTTGATTATTACGGAGCTTAGAAAAAAAGTGTCATCTTAAAAATTTGAAATAGCATGTTATTTTCTTATGAATATATGTATATTAAAAAATTAAAAGATCTGATTTTTTTTTATAATTAAATTCAAAATGTTGCCGATATTTGTAACAAGTAGTAATAATCAAGAGAAAAAAAAAGGGAAATTTGATTGGTATAGAGCTAAGTATAACAATTTTTTTATTTTTCCCCATTTTTTGACATTTTTCGGTTCTTCTTCTAACATAACCCTACGTTCTTTTTACGGAGATTAATGGCAAAACTTTTCCCAACCCAATACCAAAAAGAGAAACAAAGCAACAATGCAAATAAGATATACTTAAAAGGATAGTGAGAGGGGATGGCAATCTTAGAGAAAGCTTTATAGTGTGAAACAGTTCGAACAAGTGTTTAGACGGCCTACTCACAAGGAAGAAGGAAACGCCCACCTTCGATAATAATATTTATAAGGAGGAGTAATTATATGAGTACATCTATCTATCTACAAGTAGCAGAATAGGATGAGTCTCAACTACAGGTAGGAGGTTACTAAAACGATAATATAATATAGAAAGTGAGATTAGGTAGATAATCAATAATATTTCGGATAAGTGATCTAGTTGTGCGTTCTGACTTAAATATTCGGCTTACTTGTGGTTTATTCCTCACTTAAAAATAAGTTGTTCATTATATATAAGTAATTTAAGTTATTCTTAATAAAAAGTTGTATTAAGAATTATAAAATGTCTCATCCTTCCGATAATCCCTACACCTCTAACTTACGCGATCCACCACGTCATAGTTATCGACACAGATGGCTATGTCACAATTCTTTTTGCATCCTATCGTCAAAATTATATGCTTTAAAACCTAGATACTCTGGCAGGTAATTGAATGTGGTATGCTATAAATGATATTTTACAATAAAAAAAGGTTTAGCAATAAAATGATTTATATATTTATATAAAATCACTTTTTTTTAAAAAAATTACTATATTTTTTACTACTTATTTTTATTTTAAGTTCTAAAACTATCCAAATGCTATTAATCATATTTTTATTGGCTATGGTCTGTAAGCAAAACTAAATTTAATGCTATCATTTTTTAAATTTGGCTATAATCTCTGAAAAAAATCTAAATCGTGTTAATTAAACATTACATGATTATTGATCTAGACAAAGTTAAACACATTATTTTTTCCAACATTTTCATACTCTAAAATTTCGCAGTTGATATAATGTTCAACTTTTAGTAATAATAAAATATTCTTAAAATAGTTTTTTGAGTTTTTGAGATTTACAAGTTTTTAAATGTTTATTAAGACTTTTATAAGAAAACTATGAATTAAGGAACACATAAATTTTGACACCTCATCACTATATGAATGTTAATTCTATTTTAATGTTACATGAATATTTAAACTGTGTCAATTATAATTTTTAGTATAGTAGTAGTTGTACATGTTTCAAATACTGAAATATAAATTATTCTAAATGGAAATCACTCATTTTCATTGAAAAGAGTGCTTACATCTTATACTTGTTAAGAAAAAAATTTTGCACATAAAATCTTGCTGTGTACATAAAACTTTATAAAAACAGATGTATATAAAAGTGTTTTATTAAATAATTCAAAAGCTTTAATAAAGTTTTTCTTAAGTTGATACAATAATAAAAATCATGTAGGATTATAAGGAACAACGAAATTTCACACACAAAAATACATTAGCAAATTCTAGTTTTTTTGTTTAATTTATTTTATAAAAAATGCTAAGAGTTTGATATGTTGATTTGATAAATATATTTATATTTCCTGTCCAGTCAAGTGGTGCAGATAAGATATCCTTTTGCAATCACCCCTTTCAATAAATCCGATGTTTTAAGAGTTATGATGTTTCGGTTGTTAAGAATTCTAGATTTTTTACTTGGATAATTCAGGATTTATTTTCATTACATTTATTTAAAGAATTTTATTATTTGAAGCAGAAATGAATTTTCTTATATTATTCACTAACATGTAATATCAACAATTTTTTGTAAATTACTATTTTTTCGAAAAATTATAAGCGAAAAAAGAGAAAAGTAATGAAAAATGTAAAATAAAATACATTACTGCAAATTATCTTTTATGTTATATCTTTTAACCAGTGCTTCTCAAACTTTCAATACTGGCGCCCCCCTTTTCAATCACAATTTTTATCGTGTCCCCCTTATACATTAATAATGTACTGAATGCAATAATAATGCACTTTGACGCTAAAGCTACAATATGCGATCTTAATTATAAACCATACAAATTAATAACATAAGTATTAAATTTTGTATAATGTTACTTAAGCAAAAATAATACTAAGTAATAGGATAATTATTATGTTGTTTTTCCTTTCTCTAATTTTTAAATAGAACTTATTGCAAAATGTGGTGGCTGCTTAGACCAGTGGTGTGCAAACTTTTTTCGACTGCGACCCCTTTTGTAGAGAGAAAATTTTTGGCGACTCCTAGAGATGAATGTTCACACATACGATGTAAATAGGCTCATTTCTTTCGTTTTATCGAATGAAACAATCATCATTTCTGACACATATTAATATTATTTATAATTTAAAGAAAATATTTTTTGTATAGCATAAAAATCAGTAAATTGCCTTTTAATGAGATGTATGTGGCTGCAAGTTTCTGATGATCTCATCGATGTTCGGATGTATGTTGCCACTGCAATTCGCTCATCATCTTCAGTAAGTTCAAAACGAAAGCGGTATTTAGTTTTATTGAAACTAGTTTGCTAAATCCAGTTTCACATAAATACGTTGATGAAAATTATTAGTAATCTGGATAGCATTCTTGCATAGAACGGATATTGTTTTTCCACGGATAGCCAAAATTTTTGGCAAGGTTGAGTCTTAAATTGATTTAGAAGAGTATAATCACTCAATCAAATCTATCAATTGCTCTTTCTACTAATTTGAAGAGTTGAACTGCATATGTCGTAGGAAAATGGATCACGAAACCAACCAAGATCGTTTTCGGTGGTGCAACTCTCGAATCTTCTCGAAAAATTTTCTTTTAACTTTTCAATGCGATTGGAAATGATGTTTTTAAATGTAAATATATCTATATCATTTTCCTTGATAAAATCGTTAAAGCAAGGGAACATGTCGGTGTTGTTTTTATTCAGTTCAGTTTGCCAGAGACTAAGCTTATTTTTAAAAGCTTGAATTTTACTGGCTGAAGTTATGATAGTTGAATTCTCACCCTGCAAGCTCAAATTTAAGTCGTTAAGTTTTTCGAAAATATCAACTAAATAGCTCAGCTTTCCTAGCCAAACTTCATTGATATAATAACTTGCCAATCTATGTTTCCTTTCGCTTAAAAACATGTACACTTCATTTTTCAAATCAGATATCCGTCGTAGTATTTTCCCACGTGAGAGTCATCTGACTTCGGTGTGTAACAGTAATCTCTCATGCGTTGAGCCCACATTTCATTGCAAAGTATTGAAAAGAGACGGCTGTTAAGACTGTTGCATTTAATGTAGTTAATTGAACTAACAGCTTCTTGTAATATGTTGTGCAACTCTTCATCCATATCTTTTGCAACAAGAGCTTACCGATGAATCATACAATGATTAAATACCATATGAGGCGCCACTTTCTGGATTAAGCCTCTGAGCCCTTTGTTCGAACCCGTTAATGCTGTAGAGCACCATCAGTACAAACCGCAACACAGTTTGCCCAGGTAAGGGACATTGCTTCAAAATATTCATTTATTACTTCGAATATTTTTTCTGCAGTTGTTTTTCCTTCCAAACTTTTGCAACATAAAAGCGTTTCTTTTATATCTTCATTAAAAATAAATCTAACGTAAATAATTAGTTGTGACATTTTAGTAATATCGGTAGTCTCGTCCAGTTGTAAAGCAAATACAGATGAATTTTGTATACTTTTTATGACTTCTGACTCGATATTTCGTGACATTTCGGAAATCCGCCGAGACATGGTATCTATTGATAATGGTATTGTTTTTAGTTCATTTCCATATTTATCGTCATGCATAATTGATGTCATCTTAGTTGCTGCAGGAAGGATAAGGGATTCTCCATTTGTATGGGGTTTTATTGTTTTCTATTAGATAAGAAACTTCTAAAGAAGCTCGTAATGCTTTCTGAGGTATTGTTGTAAATTTCTTTAGATTTGCACTTTGAATTTTCAGATTTTCAGCTCGTCTTTGAAAAAAATCGGCATGTTTATTTTGAATTTCTTTATGTTTAGTTTCCAGATGCCTTTTTAATTTAGCTGGTTTCATGCTCTCATTTGCTAATTTTTCGTTGCAAATGACACATATCGGGCGTTCTTCATCATCAACAACACAAAATGTAAAACCATACTTAATAAATTCCTCATTGTATTTTCTTGTTTTTTTATATGGGGAATTTAGTTCAGAATTTTGACACTCCTCATCAGTATTTGTTCGTTTGTTAGCTGAAGATGTACCTGGTGTATGTGTTACCCATTTATCCATTATGAATATAGGGGTTAAATTTTTTTTAACTAAAACAAATTATAAAAAAATGTATCATTTTTTTTTCGAGAAATTCAGTAAAATTAACAGAGATCTTTCTCTAATGACAGCACATACCTGATAACAAAGAGCAGCAAAGCCCGATAAAAAATATAAAAAATCATAATTATACAACGTCACATGATAAAACTCGAGGAGAAACTAAAACAATTGCAGGCCAACTGTTACATGCTACAACTTTACATGGAAACGCGCAGTAAAACATTCAGCGATAATTTTTGGTCGTTTGGTTGGCCTTGGCTTGGTACGTATGTCTACAAGATGACTCCCAAAGCCCTTGATTACCACTCCATCTCGTACTGTGTGCATGCTCAGTGCACACCGTTCGACACAGTACATATAACATCAATACGTCAGACAAATAGGCGCTTTTCAGTATAAAACTGGCAAATTACCGCGAAAAGGCCGTCATCTACCGGAGTGAAAAACTTGCGTCTTCACACTTTACATACATTACGCATTACGGTCAAAGAAAGAGCGAACAGCAGGAAATTGCAATTAAACAGTAAGTGACGACGTTTCACTCTTTATCTGTACACAGTATGGTATGCAGCATGCAGGCATAATGCATTTCATAAAAATTTGGCGACCCCCACAGGGGTCGCGACCCCTAGTTTGCGCACCTCTGGCTTAGACGACAGAATATAGAAAAAGAACTCAGAGGGTCAATTTCTAATCATAAGCATTCCTTATTAAAACTTTGCTTTGCAAGACAAGCCCATGGAAGTCGTTAATACTTATTAAACTTGTTCTTAATTTAGTATTAATTAATTAGTTATAAAATACTCTGTGCAGCACACACACACACTCTGATACATTAAAAGTATACCGGCTGAAGTGCCCGCTCTTTGCACGAGTTCATTTATAAGAAAATAAAACATTATTGTTATAATAGCTGAATTGTATGGAGAGTAAAGTCAAGTGCGCGACAATGTTTACAAAAATGTAAAATTATTTTTTTAAAAATGATTGCTCAAATTATAATTAGTTTTAAGCGCGCGAATTGTAATTTTAAGCCTCACAGAATTAGCATTTAGAATTGATGTTAAATAATGAACAATAGTATAAAATTCCGATGAAGAATAATTGTATTATTTTTAATATTTAAAGCGAAAAGACTTCAACATGTTTTAACCCCGGGAGCAGGCGTACATACGATACGGTCGAGCGGGGTTATTGAGTCACCCCAATCCTTATTTTTTATATATAATTATTTTATTGTACACAATACAAATCGTGATTCCAGTGAATAATTTAATTAAGAGAAAGAGTAAACTTACCTACTTTCAAGAACTTTTCAGTTTTTCTTTGGTAACAAATAAACAGTTTTGCCAGAATTAACGATTTTGTCATCTGTGTATTCATTATGATAATATGAATGTTACTGCTAAAAAAATTGTGTAAAACGTTTTTCGTTATGCTTTATATGTTTGAGAATACTCATAAAATTAAGTCTTGGCAAGTAATCCTTCACAGTGCTCTCCGTGGTTTTCCAAATATCATAAAACTCTTTTGCATGGAAAAAAGCGCAACAGAGAAAAATACATTATACTTACAACTTCCCTAAATGAGAAACAAACACATAAGAGTGGGGTCATAATTAACTGTACCAATAACTTAGAAGGTCAAACAGATTATCAGCAAAAACAGATTACAGCTATAATGTGCAATATTTCAAAAATAATCACAGTGATGAATTTTTTATGTTCCTAAATTATTTCGATTCTGGGTCTGGGATTTGTTTTTTCTCAGAAAGAGTAGTATGTTAGGTTTAAAAATAAAACATAATAAAAAATCTCTCATCATAGGATTACAGCAAATCAAATAAAAGTTTTTTTTATATAATTATAGGATCAAAGATAGCTAATTAGGTATTGAAGAAGTTTCTATTTTTGAGATGACTTAAGGTATCCGACTACGTTCGGAACCGTAATTTTGCAAAAGCGTATAAATGGATAATATTTATAATATTTAGGGTCACTTAGATAAGAAAATGTATATAAAATTGTTTTAAGAGTAGTATTACAATAAAAAATTATTTAAATAAAATATTTTGAAAAAAAAGTGAACATAGAATGACCCATTTTCAAAATATTCTCCTTTTGTAAAAAATGCTTCTATTATAATAATATTTTGCCTGTATATATCTCAGACCTCTGTACAGAGGCAGAACTGGGGAATTTTTGAAATATATAACTTAGAAGTGGGTTTATCCATGTTTTGCGACAACAGAGGAGAGAAATTTTAAGAAAAAAACGCGATAATTATTTCAATTGGTTGTAATTCTGAAAATAATGTGAATTTTTCAAAAATCATAGTTGAGCCTCTGTACAGAGAACTGAGCTATAAACAGGCAAAATATTATTATAATAGAAGCATTTTTTGCAAAAGGAGAACATTTGGAAAAAAGATTATTCTAAGTTAATTTTTTGCCGAAATATTGTATTTAAATAAATTTTTTTGTCAAAATGTCCTTAAAACAGTTTTATACATGTATTATAATCGAAGTGACACTAAATACCATGAAAATTATTCATTTATACGCTTTTTTGAAATCATGGTTCCGAACGTAGTCGGATGCCTTAATATCGCCTATAAATTATATCAGAGTAAAAGTGCATTTTTTATTATGTCTGAAAGTATTTTGTTTTAATTCATTCCAGTAAATTAATTATTTTTTAAATCTTTTATTTTCGATATGCTCGCGCCCCCAGGAGGCGCGCCCCACAGTTTGAGAAACACAGCTTTTAACTATTACATCGAAAAAATACCTCAGTAGGAAATAATCTTTGTTGAGTATAATAAGTCAGCTCTGAATAATACACTGCTGGCCACCGTAAATGCAACACCAAAAAAGACAAGATATAGCACAACAAAATTTATTTTGTAGATAACATGTTGACCAAGTATCAAATGATTAAATTTATAGACTTCTGTGAAGTAAGGTTCCTGCCAGAATCAGTAGCCAGAGAAGCCATCATTGTTGGAGATCACCGCTGCCACACGCCTCGGCATTAATTCAAAGAGACTTTGGATGTGTTCTTGGGGTACAGCAGACCACGCAGTTTCCACACGTTGCCAAAGTTGATCTGGTGTGGCAGCTGGGGGTGTAATCTGGGTCAATCGTTGAGCAACCATGGACCACATGTTTTCTATCGGCGAAAGATCCGGAGAGCTAGTCGGCCAGGGAAGCAATTCAATCTAGTGATTGACGAAGAACCTTTGAGCAATGCTTGTCACATGTGGTAGCTCATTATCCTGTTGAATTATGGCTGTGGCCAAGCCATGAAGGTAAAGAAGGACAACTGGCTCCAACCCCTCGGAGATGTAGCGCTGGCTGTTTAAAGTACCGGCAATGCGTACTAGATGAGTGCGAGAGTGATGTCCAATATCACCCCGTACCATAATACCAGGTGCAGGACCAGTGTGGTGGTGCATATCGCAGCTGTTCAGCATTCTCTCTCCACGGTGTCTCCAGACTCGAATCCGACCATCGTGATGTTGCAGATAGATGCGTGACTCTTCAGTAAAGACAACTTCATTCCATTCTGCCACCCACATCCTTCTTTCTTCTTTCACCATTGGCGGCGGAGACGTCTGTGGTTCTGCCTCAAGGGTAGACCAAGCAATGGACGTCTTGCGGACAGACCACCCTTCTGTAAACGGCGTCGAATGGTAAGCGCAGACACTGAATGATACGTTAAAAACTCAAGGTGCTGTGCTATGGTTCGTGATATGACTGAGCGATCCGTCACTGCCATGCGCACAATTTGCCTGCCCTCACGTGGTGCATTGAGGTGGACGCGATCGATCACGTCGGTCCGTCGTACCCTCCTGCATCCAATGGTCACATATCCGCATTACAGTTGTTTGGTTTCGTCCCACACGACTACCGATTTCCCTGAAAGATAATCCGCAATTTCGGTAGGCCACTATCCTTCCTCTGTCGAACTCGGATACTTGATCAAAAGCTGATCACTGTTTTCTACGAGATATAACAGATCGTTTTTTGAAAAACCACAAGAAAAACACAATTGCCGAACTTGAAATCGTCGAAATCTCCATGCCTTAAATAGCGCTTTGAGGTGGCGCCACAGGCGCGCGTGATGTGTGTCTCAGCTGAAATTCTAATCATTTGAATATCTCACCTCCACTAATGCATGTTGTAAATTTCATGTTACTTGCATGCTTCCTTCAGGGTGTTGCATTTACGGTAGAAAATTCAGTAAATACTTGAATATTTCGAAAAAAACCTGAGTGATTATCTCCTTTAGAAATTAAGATAATGATAGAAATAACACAAATAATAGATTTAGAATAATAGATATATGAAATTTCTGGATTAGATAAATAATTACTTTCCTTAGAACCGGCAAAAAATTAAAACTACTAATAATTTGACATGTATGCCTTGTATTTGTAAACTTAATGTAATTTACCTTCATATTTAAATAATAATAATTTTTGCTTTGAAAAAAAAAAGCTTAAAAATTTAACTTAATTGAGAAAGATCTGATTAAATCTGATTTTGATTAAAAATTTTTTTTCAAACTGAATTCAAGAAATCTTTAAAACTACTGCAGTGCTTCTCAAACTTTCAATATACGCGACCCACTATTCAATCATCATTTTCATCGCGCCCCCCTCCATACAATAACAATGCATTGAGTTCAATAATACTATACTTTGACACTGAAGCTACAATACGACTTTAACCTCTTATTTGTTACCGACGTATATGAACGTCTCGCTCAGCCAAAGCATTTATTTTCTGTACGTATATATACGTCTTTCCAAAGAACGATCTTTTCTGTGCAGTGCGACCCCTAAAATTATTCTGAGGGCTTTGGAATGCAATAAAAGGACCTTGACAGTGTTTGCGAAGGATTTACTTATTTCAGAGGATTTTTGCTTATTTATTTCTTTCCTCCCCCTCCTCCGCAAAAAAACATCAAAATACGCTCGTCTAACTTTTAACGTCGCGTAACTTTTAACAGACAGTTAAGGCATTAATTCTAAACCGTACAAATTATAAAGATAAGTGTTAATACAAGCCCATGGGGTCACTGATAATTATCAAACTTGTTCTTAACTTAGTATTGTTAAATTAATAATAAAATATACATTGTACACAGTACTGATACATTTATGAGTGTATTATATCAGTGTAAATGTGTATTCTATATTTTATTATATCAGAAAGTATTTTGTTTGTTTACTTTCAGTAAATTAATGATTTTTAAAATAACCTTTTATTTTCGATTTTTCAATATGTTCGCGCCCCCTTGTAGAGTTATCACGCCCCCCAAGGGGGGCGCGCCCCACAGTTTGAGAAACACTGAACTACTGCTGAAACTACACTGGTAATATTTCCAGAGAACATGAGCTTTAAACGATTATCAGAAATGCAGTGTATCACTACGCGGAGATTCTCCTGCGAGGAGAAAGTTATCGCATATGGTTACTGCAAACCGGTTCCTCTCAAGGATACGCATTGGCGATCCACCTTTGACTAGAAAAAAGGATTTGGCGGTGGAAAAACCCAGCCGCTGTGGAAGTTGTGAAGACATTCTGAGAGAAATCCTGCAAATATTACTGCGGAATCCTGTATTTCAAGGATTGGATTTTTGACAAATTGTTATCGCTCTTACAAGAACTGTCGTTCTTTGTGACTGATTTGCATAAAATCCTCGTGCTCCAACCAACGTGTAACAATATATAAGTTCCTCCAATTTTATTATATTTAATTTTTTTAGGTTTAGCTAACTTTAGAGAGAAAACACATGATTATTCTCAAATTTGAACAAAATAAATAAATTGGGATAAAACGTGATAAAAGAATACTTGTTTTGGCAACAAGTGAAAGCATTTTCTAACAGGAGTTGAGAACAACTCATCTCGCTGAGTAATCGACTTCTTTTTGGGATTGAAAACGTGGTGAGTGTTAGTTTCTACATGTTACGCGTTATAAGTATTTTAAATTATCAAATTTATTAATCAGATTGATGTAATTTTGCATGATGGAAGTTCTTCATCTCAATTTTAATATTTGATACTTCTATTTTCTATCAATTTTTGTTCTTATAGTTATGAGTAGAGTATATATGGCATGACCAACCTTTTTACCCATTTACCAATCTCTATTAAACAAATTATATTTTTTATTAGGTTTCTTTATATTTCGTACTTCCACATTTACATTACCAATGATATTCTCGCTCAAGTGTAGTATAGGGGGGCCACTTTTTAATTTTACGATTTTTCTTCAGATTTGACGATTTTTATCTAAATGTCATGGTGAGATATCGAATTCATTCTAAAATAAATAATAAATAATTCTGAAATAAGTACTTTGGCGACCACTTTTAGTCGTCAAAAACAAGGACTGTGTCAAGTGGCCCTCCTATACTACACTTGAACCGGAAGATTTATACCAAAGAAGATAGTGAAAATATACAAAGAATATCGGTTTAAGTGATATTCTTTGTATATTTTCACTATCTTCTTTGGTATAAATCGGCCTTTTTTAACTACATCTTTACGTACATTTACAATACTATGAGGTAACCCTTGTTATAGGTAATGAAATCATAATTGCTCTGTGTATAGTATATAATTTAATAAGTATAACTTTGAATAATTTGTTCTAAAGAAAATCCTGCCAACTTGAGAATTGTTTTGTATTATGGATCGATTTTCTGCGAAATATGCTTTGAACATTTAGTATTGGAATGATTTTAAAAATTTCTGTGAGTTGAATAAGTTGATGTAATCTAGATCGAATAATGGGTTGGATTTTAGAACAGCCCCCTTATTTTGTTCAAAAAATTCGGTGCCAAATTTTTTGAAAAATTCATCTAATCTGTGACTGTTTTTTGAAACATTAAGTTTGGAAGAAATGAAGTCACAGTTTAACTTTCCCACCTGTATGTTCGTCAACGGCAGAATCTCAAGCATATTCAGCTTACTTTTTTCAAACCAATTATTCTTCCTTGCAGATCTTGGTGTTTGATGTGCATTTTCTCCTTCCTTTCAGCATATCCAGATATATCAATCACTCGAATCCTTAATAATCAAATGCATAGCTTTCTTGCGAACCAAATGTTCCACATTTGCATCTTAATCCTTTATCCATACACCACTGTATTATATTTCCCCCTATCGTTCAAAATCATAAAAAAAATTTAAATGCAAATCAGAGAAAACAAACATGAAACAAGAAAATCAAATGCTGAAAAATTCCTAAGAATCATTGATAAAATTACAAAATGGAAATCAAGAAATAAACTATAGAATTGTTAATTTGAAAATTGTGTGCCTTTTTAAAAACATCTGCAAATTTTAAATAACCAACAGCAATTATGAACACATGATCTTATCTGTTTAAGACCACTTATCAAAGTACAAGGGTAACCTAATTATACAGCATGCCAGAATGAATTTGTTTTCTCATCATGATATCTAAATAAAAATTGTCAAATTCAAGGGGCCACTTATTCTGCACTATTGAAAAATGTAAATACACAAGAAAAAAGAATGTTGGGACGCGTCAAAAGGCAAAGGAAGATATTGTCTCTATCTTGGAGGAAAGTGAGAGACCCATTTGAAAAAAAAAATTTTAAAACAGTACTAAAATTTTTGGAATTGACATTTTTTTATGTATATACTGCATGTTATCACCAATTAAGTCTGCTTGATGATATTTAGGATGATAAAATGGAAAAGTATCCCCCCTCCCCCTTCCAAAAAATCATCAAATTCTATGAATTAAAAAATTTACCATATTCACATTTATTAGGTTTAGATTCTTACTAATTTTTCTTAAATCTTCAAAGTGTATAAAAAGCAAATTGTCAGAATTTTAAATTGGATCATACCTGCATACAAAATTATGAATACATAAAAACTATGGTGAAATTGTCGAATCGGCCGCTTCTCCGCCAAATTTAGAAAAATCGCTTATTTGGCGCGTTTTTGTCAAAAACGACCTCCTTCACTGAAGAACAAATTCAGAAGGGTTACCAGATTTAGCGCAATTATCGATTTGGCGAGAAAACACTTGGCTCGAAAAGCGGCCGATTCGACAAATCAACCAAAACTATTAACTAAGTATACATTAAGTAATATATAATTTTTGTTTTTATAAGTTTATATGTAGTGTGAAATATTTAGCACACTGCATCAGCCAATGTGTAAATAGAATTATACAAAAATTTAAAAATAAAAATTAGCTTAGAGTTGATATTCGAGAACTTCATTTAAGATGTTTAAATTTTTAGGGTGTTGAGTAAAAAAGTTGGGTGCATGCTAAATTTGCTTTTATTTCTGTAACAATAGTGCAGGGTGTTTCTAAATAAATATAAGAGTTTTAATGCTTTATAACATTTATTATATATACATTTAATTCATACATTGAATGAAAGAGTAACTGAAACAGTTTTATCTTCAAGCTTACAAATGTTCAATGTGAGCCCCATTTGTCGCACGTCACACAGCAAATCGATAGTAAGAGTTCATCCCAAATTTTATTCAGTCGTTCTAATTCTTGCAACAGTTGCCTCAATCCTATGTCTTTAGTCCAGAAGGTCAGGTGGTCAGAGGTATGTACACACAATCATTAATGAACCCCCACGGATAAAAATCTTATGGTGTTGGATCAGGTAAACGTGGAGGCCATGCAAAACCAGCTTTATCGTGAGTCCCTTTGCAGCCAATCCATTGGTCGGGTACAGTGATGTTCAACCAATCGCATACTGAGAGATGCCTATGAAGGGGTGCACCATTTTCCTGCCAAATGAAGTTATCTGGTTCATTTTCTTCAAATTGAGGAAATAGCCATAGTTGTAGAACATTAAGATAGGGAGAACCAGTTATAATTGAAACAAAAGGCCCTTTACACTTTCCACCAACGTATGACTCAAAAAACATTCAATTCAGGTGAGTCTCATTGTAATTCTAGCATCTTGTGTTGATTTATTAGGCTCCAGATGCTAGCATGTGCATACATGCCAGCAAACAAAACTGTTTCATTTGCTCTTTCATCTGAAGTATGAATTATACTTAAGTTATATGTAATAAATACTATAAAGCATTACAATATTCATTTAGAAACACCCTGTACTTTCATATTTCTCCGAGTACTAATAAATTGTTTTTGAAGAAATACATACATCCTCTTTTGTAGAAATTGTTTCAAATTTGTCATTTTTCTCGAAGACATGAGAACTTAAGAAATAAAATTATGCTCATGTTCTTGGGATTATTATTCCATCATTTGCTGTAAATGATTGATTAGCTAATGCAAAAAGTATGCAATAATGCTGGGAAGCAGAACGTGGTAACACTTTTAAATTAAATTTGGTATACTTACTTCATACTAGTAGGTTTTTATAGATTGCTTTTCATTTGAAAGTAGCAGATCACTTTTTAAAATATAATACTAATCTTACTTATATTGTGTTTGAAATGAATAATGAAAATGGAATTCCTGTGTTTGGCCTCCTTATTTGGAGAAGTTTACAATATGGCAACCCTGCCAAACAAAAGGAAATCGCAATCCTACATGGACAGGAAATTTTCTTTCCTGGACAGTTGTCATTTTTTGTCTAACGGTCGTCTTAGTGCTGATTTAAGCTCAATTTAGAATCCTGGGTGCAAAAGATCTACAGGCTCCCCCTTGTCACTGGTGGATTGAAATTTATAACCAGAAAATCTGATTAAGTCCAGCTTATCCAGGCCCCTGTGCATCCCAATAGAACCGTACTGGATTGTCTAAGATATTTTTTTGGCTGAAAGTGAAGCCAAGGGTGGGTTTTCCTCCCCTATTCTTTCCTACTTACTTGAAGCAATGAATTATTTTCATCAAAGAAATATTAAAATAAATCTAAATATATTTATTTTTTAGTGCAGTGGCAAAAAAATTGATAGTTGCAATTATTTATCACTAGTCTGTGTTGAATTAAAAAATTTTAATTTGGCAAATTCATTCAAGAACAAGATATTTTCAAGTGTATTTTTTTTAGTGAAAATTGTCCTGTGCAGTTAGAAAATGTAGCAGCAGTTATGCATTTAAAAGACATTTTGCCAGAAATAATCAACCATGATAAAATTTAAAATTTTTAAATATTGTTTTTGTTCTTGAAGCTTTGAAATTCATCCCAAGGTCTTGTTTGTATTCCATAATGCACAGTTTTTAGCAAGTATCAGTAATCAATGGCCAATTTTAAAATGTATTGATAAAGTAAGTAATTTAAAGTATTTTATTTTTAGGTTTTGTTAGAGAGTAATATACAAAATGGTGAATACTAAAGGTTATAGAAGAGGAACTCGTAAACTTTTTGCCCGACCATACAGGGGCCATGGTACAGAACACCTCTCTACTTTCTTGAAAGTCTACAAACGAGGTGACTACGTAGTCATCAAGGGTAATGGTGCTTTCCAAAAAGGCTTGCCATTCAAGTACTATCATGGCAAGACTGGAAAAATCTTCAATGTCACTCCCCGAGCAGTTGGTGTCATTGTCAACAAGAGAGTGAGGCAACGCATCATTCCCAAGCGCATCAATGTTCGTATTCAGCACATCAAACACTCAAAATGTCGAGAAGATTTTTTGAAAAGAGTGAAAGAAAATGAGAGGTTGAAAAAGGAAGCCAAAGCAACTGGAGTTAAATTAAATCTTAAGAGGCAGCCCAAACAGCCTCAAGAGGCCCATTTTGTGAGCACGAAAAACAATGAACCACAATATTTGGAACCAATTCCATATGAATTCATTGCTTAATTGTTTCAAAATAAAGTAGATTTCCAACATTCTTATGTCTAATTTTTTAAATGCACGTTCAACATTTTATACAAAGTGATCATAGTAAGCAGTTTTATCTAATTTTCAGTGTCAAAAGATTTTTTTAAAATCTTGAATTTTGGAACTTTTTAAAGTTGCCTTATCAGGGATCTTAGATTTTGTTTAATTTGGAAGGCATTTTTGTGTCCTTTTCAAACATGTCTGATTTAAAGTTAGAGAATAATCGTTTTTGAATTTTTACTAGACATTCTGGGGGTAAATAGTGTGAATATGTCATGTTTAATATACATATTAAACGTCTGATTTAATTTTTTTGCAAATGGTTATTTTTATAAAAATTTCTTCAGTCCATACAGATTCTAGTTTCATGTGATACTGAAACTATATACACTTGGATAAACAAACCTATCTTAACTGTATTCTATGTTACATTCGAAAAACATTAAGCCTCCCTTTTTTCCAATTTTATACTTTAGAAAAGCATCTCTTGGCGGTCTTTCTTATTTTTAGTGTGTGTGTTCAGTTTTATTCAACAATAATGAAGGTATATATTGATTGAATGGGGGAGGGCAAGAAATACTACATTTAAAACTAATGGATATTAACTTTAAAGACTATGTAGGTGCTTAAATTCTGATTAAATTATTCTTTTCTGTATTTTGAAAAGATTAATTGCTACTGTATGGCTAACTCAATATTTCCTGCACCCTTTTACACTCAAATGAAACATTTCAAAATTTTGTAAATTATATTTGTTCTATAAAAATTATGGATGAATTTTTTAGCTTTGAAAAAATATTGCTAAGAAAAAAATTGAGCTTTTTTTTAAAAGCTGTGAGTGAAACTTATAAAATTCAAAGGTGTGTTATATTTCTTATGATCTAATAATAGAAATTAAGAATAATTTTGTGGATAGATGACTATATTAAGCTATATTTCTTTTTAAAAATATCGGTATAAAATTTAGACGTTACAAAAATGGAACATTGGCATGTGAAGATTCACTTTTAGTCATAAAAAGTTGTGTGCTTTGATTCTAGAACAGAGAAGAATAATAATTTCTAATAAATGTTGGCATCAGATGTAATGATTTTTTTTTATCAATTTCTCGATTCCTTTCCTTGAAGATTCTTCAAAATGGCAAAGAAATTCCAACACATGAGCTTATCACTAAGGCTAAGAGATTTTGCTAAGAAAGAAGTTATTTCTAATTAACATTCAGAAGTTAAATTTAAATATCGTTATTTTTCAAAACCATACGACAAAACTAGCAATATTCTATTTGAATCATTGTAGTTTTGGGTTGAATTTTAGTTCAATTTTTAATTTTTTTAATCAAGAGTTTACCTTTCTATAAAAGTTGAAATATTTTATTCATTCAATTTGAGGTAGAAAATACGGAATGTTACACTCCATTACAAGCCTAAGTTGAGGTCAATAGTTTATGTATTTGCGTAAATTTAGAAAATTTCTTGTAAATGAATCCTGTATCAAGTTAATAACTGATCTTAAATTGAACACACAGATTAATTTTCATAAATTTAGGAGTATTTCAATATTATTTGATAAGTTGACAATATTGTCAAAGATTTTTATAAATTAAATGAAAACCACATTGTTACTTTGACAATAAAATTTATTATTTCTACCCCATTGCAAAAATATTTGTTTTTAAAATGTTGATAGTAAATTATTTGACAACTGAGTCACATTTGAAAATTGATAAATAGTAATACAGGGGTGTCCAACCCGCGGTCCGCCTTGAATAATTTTGCTGCCCGTGAGATTCTTTATAAAGTTCGACTATTTTGTACAATATTTTTTTAGTTTTTTTGTAAAAAATAAATCCCATAACTTATTATTTTGTCATTGCTTCTGTTACTGCGAATCTCTTTTTTTTTTCCCTTCTAAATTGAAATTTATCAAACATAATGCACGAAAATATGCGACATCAATTATGATACACATGCATTGAGACCGACTTGCAAAAACTTAAGTGAAAGAGTTTAGAAACATATCTCAGTAATTGAATAATTTAAACATTATTTGATCATTGCATTACTATTATTATACATGAAAAACAATAATATATCAGTCTGTTTTAAATTTTCACTCCAACAAATGTTGGTAATGGATCCAAATCTAATATAAGGATATGTTTTTATATGCGGCCTGCAGAATTGTAAATTTCTTCCGAAATGGCCCGCGAGGTCATTTGGGTTGGCCACCCCTGTAGTAATATATGTTTTCTTTAAGTGTTAAACTAAGGCTATTGCAAATTTCTTATTCTTATGAAGTAAAAGAATTAGGTAAAATTGAAAGGCTACAGTTACATAAAAATTTGCTATAACATTTCATTTTAAACTATCTTGTCCATATAAATATTAACAAGTTTTAGGGGAAAAAAAGTTTTTCTTCAACTTGAGAATATAATTTTGTGCTAAAAATTTGGCTGCAATAATTTATACAATGAAACAACTTTTCTAAATCAAAATTTTATTATACAAACAAATACATATTATAACACTTAGAGTTACATGTTAACACTGAATTAAATTTGAATATAATGCTTAATGAAAGGGATAATTTTAATAGTCAATTTGGAATGTACAGGTCCAAATTAATGTTTAAATCTGCATTAATATTTTTCAATTTGAAAAGATAATACAGAAATTTAGTAATATGGGATAAATATAAGGTGTCCCAAAATTCACGTGTAAGAAGCAATTTTCATAAAAATCACATTTATAATTAAGAATTTTAAAGTTTTTTATTGATCCATAAAGTGTGCTATATAGGGTTATAGAATATGTATATAGCACATAGGGTTTTGTAGGCCCAAAATCTATTCTTAAATTGAAATTTTGCATAGAAGAGGCTGTTTTTCGTTGATACAGGGCTCAATTTTCATGACGCGAGTGGTCGTAGGCATGAACCTTGCACTTAAAACCAAACATTGCTAAATTCTGACCACCAAAACTGGAAATTATATGTCCAGCACATTTTAAAATATTTGACAATGGGAACGAATTGTTGGTTCATATTATAGTATACCTTTTTTAATAATCCTGAATTGTCAGCTGTCATGTGATCCTTTTTTCTTTGGCAACACTTTATCATGGAAATAATTTAAACATTGCGTGAATTTTGGGACACGCTTTACATGTAACATGGAATATCAAGTATAATCGGTTTTAAAGTAAAGTACACAAGAACAGCTACTCATCTCTCAAGGAGAATTTAGAAACTGGCAAATGGTGGAGGTAAATGAACATGAATAAAAAAATTGATAAAATTGTAAACAGTTAAGTATAAAAATTACTTTTTATAAAGCTTTATTATTATTTTTAAAAAACCCCCGTTAGATAATGAATTTTGAACTAGATATGCAGTTGTTACCCTGGTGACAGAATAGCTTGCGATGGCAATACAAATTTACATAAATAGTTAGAACAGGATTTTCAACCTCAGGTTATAGAAATATTTACAATAAGGAAAACCCCATTTTTTTGGAAGTAAAATATTTAATACGTTAAAAATATTCAATAAAACTCAAAATATTTATGCAATTAATTGCTCAAATTAATTTTCGTGCAATTATTTTTTTAAATTTATTCCATTATGTTTAATGAAGGCTAATTTACTCCTAATTAAGCATAATTTTGGAAATCAAACAGCAATAAAGATATAAAATATGATAGTCTTTATGATAATGATAAAGCTCCTTACCCATATATGAAAGTCTGGTGTGTGCGTCTTACATAAATATTGGCTTTGGCAATATGGGTATCCATTATTTTTGGCATGTTTTAATTAATTTCCCCCTCCCTTTAAATTTCATAACTGTCATATCTAGTTGTGTAGAAGGATTGTAAGCTCCTGACAAAAAGCACCAATTTTTAAACTTTTTGTTCTTTTTTTGGCTATTTGTATCAGAAACTATTGGCTGGAAATTTATATGTAAAATAATGCAATATTTCAATTTAAAAATTATATACTAGTATAAGTAGAAAAAAATTAATGGCAAATGAGCAAAAATGACAACTGTAATATAAAAAATACACAAAATATTGATTAGAGATACAACTGATAAAATAAATACAAAACTGGACAAGTAATAAAATATATCACATAATCAACTAAAAGTATGTACAAAACTAATAAAATATATCACAAACCAATGAAATATATCACAAAATATATTATAAAATTAACTAAACATATCACACATAACTTAACAAAATAAAATCATATAACACAATATATCACATAATTAACAATTTTTTTTTTTTATCTTTTACAAGCATGATTCCAAAACACAAATGCAATGGTACAGAATAACCACAATTGGAGGCCTTATTTGGACAGAAGCAGCCCATGTGCAAACAAAATTATTCATAACAAAATTTTAAATAGCAGTGATTGGATATGCAATATCATTGAGATCAACATATGTAAATTTTGGAAAACTATTTTTTGGGGAAAAATGAGTTTAAAAGGAGAAAATAGTTCTGCTAATGTGACATATACAATGAATGAAAATATGATTATCAGTCATTGACAAAGCAATAGATAATTTTAATATAAAAACAAAAATTATTGTAGGATAACTCCTATATTATAACAAAAATCATGTAATTTGACAAAAAGATAATTGTGGTTGAGACATTTGCACCTTATCTCAACCACAATCGCTGTAAGACAGGAAAGAAATAATCACACACATAGATTGCACAAAGCAGTTTGTATAACACATTTCTATTTCACAGATAACAGATCATGGTCAAATTTTTCTAGTTCTAATACTATGCCAAAATTTTTACAGTGATATAAATACTTTTCCAAAGATAATATTGCAATAAATGAAGATTGCATCATCATCTATAGAAATAACAGTTATAGTACAGTTATCAGAACACACACATACAAAATACCAATTAAACATTCAAAATATATTTTTAAAATGTGAGCTGAAAAATGATAATCAGCATCAAATACTTTCTGCAGTTATATATATATATATATTCTTTCATTGATTTTTTTACAAAAAATTTTAAGCCTAACAAAAGAGAAGAAAGGAAGAAGCACAATATTTAACAAGAATCACAGGCAATATCAATAAAAGTTTCATTTTTCAGCTTTCATTAAGCTTTCTGTCCTTTTCCAAAACCTTAGGACCATACACTCAGTATAAATGTTGGAAAAAAAAAATGCTACATAGATGGATATTTTTAACTATGCCACATTATTCCATTGTGCATTGAACACTGATAGATCATTGTAATGATTAGAATAAGACAGTAATATATATGTATTAAGAATGATGTTTTATGATCGTTTTATATACAACACATCATACAAATTACAACACAGATATACCATATACTTTCAGACAGCATTACAATATCCATTAAATAATTCATTTGAATTCAAATAAGCCTCCCTTAAATCCACATGAAGCAAGAATGATAAGATTTCTGGAAAAGACACCGATTTGGGAAACAGCAAATATATTCATTCCAAATATTCAACAAGAAGGTACACAAATGTGTACTGCTGGGGATAAATGAATAATTTCAAAGACATTTATAATCCTCTAATAATATTTTATAAAAATCAAATCTCATGTGGTTATTACAATAACTATTCTAACACAAAACCACCAAGTAATCACAAGTATATTCACACATCCACTTTTTAAAACATCAATAGAAAGGGGATATTCAATAAAAATGCACATTTATTCAAAATGCATCTTCTTTTTAATCCCTTTAAATAGAACGAGGACTACTCATATTACCACTCTTATCAACTATTAATGAATTAAATTTTTCAGAAAAATCCCTTTTTTGTTACTTAATATTAAATTAATGTACAATTTTAATGCAACAAAACACATAAATTCTAAAATAATCTTTTTAAAAATGATTAAATTTTTCGCTTAATAAATCAAAAAATATCTCCAACCTATAGCATAATTAAATATAAGAAATTACTATTTAACATTTTACCATTCTTAACACCAAATATGAAAAAAAAAAAGTAGTTTGTTTTAAAGACATTTGATATTTAAAATATTTTTTTTTCTGTAACTTATTTTGTGCTAGGGTTATATTATCAGTAGATTAATAGCTAAAAATATTTGTTATTTTAAAATAGTTCATTGCAAAATCTATAGGAAATTAAGTGAAATATACTAATTATAATTTTTCCAAATACGGAGTAAAATATAAAAAATTCATAAATATTTAAGATACGAAAATAAATCTTTTAACATTAAATGTAGTTATATATTTTAAAACACATTTTAAGAATCTTATAATGTGTGAAAGAAAATTATTCATTATCAATATTGAATACTAATTGTGCATTATATAACAAATAAAGTACTTTCAATTGCATCATTTAGAAATAATGAAATAATTATCACAAGGGAATATATATATATATATATAAAGGTTTTTGATAATACTGTGGAGAAATATGAGTTCTTTTTCTGCGTTTGATCAGTTACCTTCCTCTTCTGAAACAGAAGGAAAATAATCCTGTATTAAGATTATATCAATACATATTACATGTATAAGATCATAAAAAGCTGCCCTGTAATTCCAATAAATATATTTTTTTACATGCATAATATAATAAAGTAAATCCAAAGTTGTAGCAAAGTGTTTTTGCAGGATAAAAACATATATTACAGAATTAAACTTCAGTCTTTAATCATACGTATAAATTCATATACATTTCAATTTAAGAGTCATTCATAATTTAAAATACTTAAGCTTTTTACAAATTTGAAGAGTATACTATTTTCTGAAATCATGATTTATAAACGAAAATTCATCACAAAAATTATTTAAATGTGAATGGATCAACAAAATATAACTGTAGAGGCATAATACATTTCTTTTAAAATGTTTGAAAGCATATTTAATGAAAAGGGGAAAATTAGTTTAAAACTTATAAACAAAAGACATTGAATAGAATCAAATCCTATACAGAGTTTTATTATATATGTACATACATATACGAAAGAATAAATAATACTTAAAAATATAAGTTAAGAAAGATAAATTTTATGAACAGTAGAATTTTAAACTCCGGCTGAGTCAATAAAACGAAATGAGTTAAACGAAATTATGGAAAAAGTTATGATTAAAAGTATACAGAAACTTAAGCATCAGAGTTATGTTTTGAGGTCAACTGTATTTCTCTATTTACCTCCTTCTGGATGAGGGTTGTACCTCCGAGCCGGAGCATATAGTATGATTAGACAAAAGGTTGTGTAGTTCCACAATACATATACACCACAATACACAGCAGTTTGATAAGAGAAGAACTCAAATGGATTCCAACCATTGCCTTTAATGTATATCTCATCAACCTACAGAAGTTCGGAAAAAATATCAATTAAGATTTTGTAAAAAATGTAAAAACAGAAGAAAAATAAGTTAAAATAATTTCAAACTTGTTTTCAGTTAATGTTAATTACTGAAAGAGGGATTAAGCATAGATTTCATTTTGATTAATGTAATCCCAAGATAAAGCATTTCACATCCTCTTAAAACAATGTGAGAATACTGAGGCCCACTAGTATTTTAATATAGGAGTTTTCATTCATTCCACGAAATAATTGTTACTGCAAGTGAGCGTTAAAGTTTGTGGACAACCAGGCATTGTATTATCAAACAAGTTATTATAGCTCTAGGTGTTATAGGAGATAAAATATCACAATTAAGTTTCTGCATATTGCATTAAATTTATGAAAATTTTTGTTAGTTTATTTGTTGTTACAATATATATATATATAATTAGAAATTCAGATTTTTTAAAAAGATAAATCCAAATTATCAAATAAATTAACTATTTTTTATTAGACTCAGAAATAAATCAACATCATAAATTTAATAAGTTAATATTTACTTAAAATTAGAATTTTGTTTATTTATAACCTCTAAATCAAAATTCTGAATACCTTATTTTGAAACATATTTCATTTCATTTAGCATTAAAAGATTAAAACCCATATTTTCTGACAGATTTATTAGTGATTCCTTGTTAAATGGATTATATTTTGAATTCTTCATAGATTTATTCGTGATTCCAAGTAACAGAATATCATAATGTGCCTTACTAAGCAGTTAAATTTACTCCTAAGACAATGATGTAATTTCTTTAAATGACTTATAATTCACTTCATTTGAACTTGTAATTATATGTTTTACATTATGTTTTCCCCTGCTTATCCTTAAATACTTAAATCTGGAATTTGAATAATTCTCTTTTTTGTATTGTAACTTGCTAGAGAACTTGAGCTAAGTGCAAACTCAAAATAATTCTACTCATGTTAAAATGTAATAAAACATGTGATCAATATTAAGAAACTGTGTTTCAGTGCCCGACTATAATACAACAAATGAATCTCATCTTCATAATGATACAATATATACATATTTTATACCAAATAATTATCTTTTAAAAAAGTCTCACATGTTTTTAATATTACAAACACAAGTATTACTCTATAAGAGAATTTTCATAATGCATTTATACGTAATTAACTATTAATCAAATCCTATTTAGTAGTTTACAAATTTAAATCAATCAATTGATATACAGCAGAACATAATGGGTAATTTCTTGTAAAAAAACTTGAATAATAATGTAAATGAAATATTAAAATTTTTAATTCAATAACTGTAAGGATAGTAATTTAAGAATATTTTTTACATTTTGTTATTAAATTAGATATTTTCTTACTTAATTAAAAAAAAAAAGACATTAAGAAAAATGAACAGTGGAGGTATGTTTTAATCTTGATGGAAAAAATATCCACTGTGCTTCCTTCACGGATACATAGATTCAAACCATTTTTTAAAACAATAGGTTTGTTCCTAAAAATTGTACATAAAATAGAATTCATGGGGAAAGGGGGGCATCACATTAAATAGGATTATAAACGTATGATTTTTAAAGTATTTTACAAAAATACATAAATATTATGATCTTCAATAACTGGAAAAAAATCATTTAATCAATTTGCTATTAATTCTTGTGACAAATGCAAAAAGTTCAGTTTTTGAAAATACTGAAATGTGAATGCAAATCGACAAAAGATTTTAGAATTTTTCAAATAAATGAACATTTTTTCTTAGACTTTCAAAGTGAAGAAAGTCCACATAATCAGTAACATTGGCATTTTAGACATGGATTGATTGACAGTTTATTAAGATCACACAACAAAGTAATACAAGAGCTACTGTTAATGGATCTTTATCAATAAGCTAACATCCCTTCTTTCTAAACTTCCACAATACCAACATGAATACTTTGAGTCTTGACAGATTTAATGTTCATCAGCCCCTCTACATAGATTTTCAGTGGATATGTATATAACTGGACTAAAAATGATGAATTATATTGCCTAATTAATATTTATGGAATCATTTAAAAAATTAAAAATAAAATTTTAAAAGATGGATTAACTTGAAACAGAAAAACAAAAATTTATACATTAAATAATATAGTGGTTGCTATTCTTTCAAATGTCACATAATTATATAATTAATTCACCAGTCCCATTAAGTAGCTGCACATACTTACCAAGAAGGTACAATATAAACTTAATATTTACAAAACATTTCAAAAGATAAAAAAGCACCGAAATTTGTTAGCATAATTACTTGGTTTATGTGGTATGTCAGTAACGTCATGAAAATGCTCGTACAAACTAGATACATAACAAATCTGAAAGCATGGACAGCTCCCTGAAATAATATAGTGATTGATTACTCATTCAAAAGTAAAAAAAAAAAAAGCATTATGTTTACAAAAAAGTAAATTGGAAATTTGAGCTTACTTTGTATAGTCTTGCACCACGTGTATTCATGTAAAATTTCCTAGCAAGAACTGAGTTTTTGAAAATTATATATAATCTTCCCACCAGGAAAAAGCCATAAACAGTTGCCAATACTCCTGATATAATATTAAAAACTGGCTATATGCAGAATTAAGAAACTTTAACATATTAAATATATACAATACAATGAATTGAAAGTATAAACATAAAACAGTAAACACAAATTTAAAATTTTTGGTAGTTCTTTTATAGTCTCTTCTTCTCTAAGGTTAATTCATTTACATTTTTAAACATAAGCCAAACAATTTCTAATATACAAGTATCAATGAAAAATTTATGACTGAAATTGAAAAATTTTAAAGTAACGTGTTATACATTTTCTGATGCAGTAGATAGTTTTGATTGGTTCTTTGTTTATTCTTCCAATTGTGATACAAAATTATAGCAATCCTTGAATGACAGTTAGATAGAGAAGTAAATGTGGTTAGAAATCAAACCAAAATTGAACCTAGTCATTCAAATTTCGATTTGCCCCTTTTTAACTGATTATCAGAGAGATGAAGTTCATCCACATATAATCAAATAATGGGCAAACACATTAAAAAAAGCATCCAAGATAAAAAAAAGGTGGGAAGGATGGGGGGAAGGTAAAATATTTTATTTTATTGTTACTACATTGTGTTTTCATTTGTTTGGTTCATAAAAGAAAGTTCTTCCCACATAATATAACCAAACACACAGCTTATACAAAATCATGTATCAATTACTGTATTAAATGTAACTTTTAATAATAATGTCACAGATAAAATTAAGATATATTATGAGAGATTGTTCATGTTATCATTGATCACTGTTGATAAGGTAATGAATCTAGTTTTATTTGAATTAACATGAGAGTTTTTGGAAATGAAAATAATTTAAAGACATTACAAACAACATCTTGAGCAGTTTTTTTTTATTTCTTTCAGTTTAACATCCTACCACCATCAAAAAGCAAACTATTATTTTGCATGATAAATCTTTGGTGAAACAAAAATTCGTGACTTTTAATCACTTTTCTATTGTAGTTTAGATTGCTATTGATATCAATTATTTTGCATAAAATGTGTAATTTTATTTATCAAGTGATAAAATTAGCTCTTTCAGATAAGAGCTTACTTTTGCTGTAAGATGTTGTTTGATAACTAAGTGTATACAGATCTTTTAATCCATCCATTTTACTCTTAAAGTAATGTTGTAACACAAGTGACGGTCTAATTTTTCATTGTTTAAAGCTAATGAGCTTTAGTATAACACACAGGAAAAAATGTATTAATTTTGAATAGATTTCTTTAAAAAAAAATCATAGCTTTATGAGTTCTACATTGAAGAGACCAATAAAATCTTGAAAAGCAGCTAATTACAACACACTAAGTTTCTTTTTCATTTTACAAGACTTGAAAAACAGCATTTCTGTTATAAATTATTATTCAACAACAACAACAACAACAAAAAAAAAATAATACTCAAAACTGAAAAGTGTGATTTAAATTCAATAGTGATTTAAAAATGAATGGAATTAATTGCTATTTTTACATTTCTTTGAAACTTCTATGGAAAATTACTCATTAACTATTTCTTCAAAAATATTCAAAATAATTGCATCCATATTTTACTCTTCAAATTAAAAATAAAGGATACCCAATGCCTGATTCCAACAGCAAGGTTCCATGTACTGAAGAATGGATTTTTCACCTGCACACCTCTAAAATAGAAATATAACTATCAAAATTTGAACCTAAATTGAGACATTATCTTCATTTTATAATGAATTATTCTCTGATCTCTGGATCTGAATTATATTCAAAATATGAAAATAAAATTTCTTAAAAAATACTTACTTTTCAAACAAATCAAGCAAGAAGACAGCCAGCAGAAAGAATAAAGGTGAAAGAGAAGGAATATAGCTTGAGATATGATTCCACTCAGGTTCATTCTGAAAACATGCCTTAAATATTTTACAATTGAAAAAAAAAAGTAATTTGAATATGATTTAATAAAATTATAACCATATAGAATATTTTAAAATTGATTACAAGGTACAATAAATTAAAAAAACAATTTAATCCATAATTTTACTTAACTAGATTAATCATTATGATCTGCTTATTTACACATTCTAACTACAGTTGCGCCAATAGAAAAATTCCATATAATAGAAAAACAATTTTAAACTTTTTTATATTACAATGTACATGTGAAAGATTTTTTTTGCTAATAGGAAAAAAAAAGTCTTAATTACAACTACAAATGTTGAGACCGTTATCCAATCAACTAAAAAAGTTACAATTGTATGATTTAAGAATATTCTATTAAGGGAAAAAAATACTTATATGTGATTTGAGATAATTATTATCAGTTTCATGCAATTTACTATCATTAAAAATTTAATGAAACACCAGAACATCATTGAAAAACATATATTCCATTTTTTTAGTGAAGTTTAAAGCTAGAAAATGAATTCAGAAATAGTTTATGATAACTTCGCTATATTAAATTTTTTTTTTAACAATATGATATAATAGTGGGCTCACAACACCCAGATGAACTTTACATGGATTTACACACACATTCAAGAATGGGGATTATCTTTATTGGTCTGAGTACAGAATGTTAAAATCTTATACCACAATAACAATAATTTTATTTAAGATAAACTTTAGATAAAAAAAAAAGATTTACCTTGAAGAATAAGCCACAGAACACGGACCAAAAGACTACTAGAGCTGCGAAGAAAAATCTTTTCCTCACAAATTCAAACAATGGCATGAAAGGTATTTCTTTAAATAATCTGATACATTCCATAGGTACTGCAATATTTAAAAAAAAAATCATCAAACTAGTTCCA
Organism: Trichonephila inaurata madagascariensis; assembly: GCA_019973955.1. Classification (NCBI taxonomy): domain Eukaryota; kingdom Metazoa; phylum Arthropoda; class Arachnida; order Araneae; family Nephilidae; genus Trichonephila; species Trichonephila inaurata. The sequence continues at coordinate 30,653 of BMAV01015254.1, forward strand.
ACACAATTATAATAAAGATAAAATTCCTTAAAAAAATACTTTTTCACTACTGCAAGAATATTTTAAATCCTACAACAGCATGACATTCAATTCCTGTAGCACTATGGCAGATCTTACTATTTTTAAAAATTGCGTTTATTCAATTACATTCAGGAGTTTTGTAGAAATAAAGTTTTCAATTTTAATTGAAAACTTAATACATGCAAGAAATAAAAGAAAATGAAGAGGTGTAAATTGCTTTCTTTACTTTCAATTAAATGAAAAATATTAAGAGTCAATAAATTATTAAATTAATGCACTAAAGTTGATGCCTCTTTCAGATAATAGATATTTAAAAATATCACTTTTAACTATAATTCATCTAAAATTTTAAGTATCCAATTCTTTATTATTTAAATTTGATAAAAAATCTAATTATAAAAAAAAAACATTTATTGAAAATTTAAGTCTTCATTCTTGTACCATTTTTCTGTAAGAATACACACTGGTATGCAAGTTAAAAAGCAAACACATTTTCACAGATTTTTCAAAAATTATAGAACTGCTTTTAATAAAAACTGGTAAACATGAAACAGAAAGCACTTGCTTTTGTAGTTATCTAATTAAATCTGATCTCTCTTTTTAGTTCAAAGCAAATTAAGAAAATTTGATAAGAGGTGCTTTAAACTTTACTCTGTTTTTTTTTGAAGGTATACAATTACTTTTGAAACTTTTGCAAATAATGGCCCAAAGACAATGTCAGGATGACGAATTCTGATGGAGAGCAGAGGAATCTTGCAGACAGCAAGATTGCTTAATGTGACCTGTAATGAGGTTTCCAGGTGATAGAACCAATTCCAGGAGATTGGAACAATATTCAGAAAGCCCCCCCCCCTCCCAAGCCAGAATAGCTACTACTTCACTTTAACTGCAAGGTGTAATAGGGATATGACAATTATTCAGCTCACAAATGAACACTTTGCTACTTCTGGTATCTCAGTTTCAAGGTATGCTATTCATTGAAAACTTAACGAGGCAAGGAGACGAATGGTCTGCATCTCACATACTGGTGCACAGAGCATTATTCTTGGATATAGGAACACAGTGTGCCTGTGTTCTTTATACTGATGAGTCAAGATTCAGTCTGAACACTGGATTTTTGACGTGTTCACATATGGGAAGAACCAGAGGGACATGGTACAGTGGTACTCAACCTGCGGCTTATTGAGCTTTTTTAAGTGACCTGGTCTCTGATGGTCTATTTCTATGAGAAATTCACTTATTTAAGGACAAAGTATTAAAAATTTGGTGGGAAATTCTTTCTCAAGATATCAAATATATCAATTTTGCTGTCGATGTCATACGGGTGCAAATTAATTTTCCTTTTTCTATTTGTAATGGTTATGGTTAATGACAATGGTGTAGCGACAATTTTATGGATGGAACTAATTTTTAACTATCTTTTATATCTTATAAGTGAAAATTGTTCAAAGAAAATACATCATTTCAAGACTATTGAGAGGCTGACTATTTTGTAGTGAAAAACAAACATGGATATGTAATTGTTTGATTTGTCACAAAAGTACTGTATTTAAAAAACACCAACAGAAATCACATTTTATCCTCATGTTGCGGCCCGCGGGAAATAGCTAACATATGTATGCGGCCCGTGTAAAAAAGCTGGCATATATATGCGGCATGCGTAAAATAGCTGACATATATATGCAGCCTGGGTAAAATAGCTGACATATATATGTGGTCCAGCAGAAAAAAAGGTTGAGTACCTCTGACACGGTACCATCTCTCATATCAGAAAAAACCATTATGAAAGGGGTAGCGTTATAGTCTAGGCTGGTGTGATGTTGAATAGGCACACAGAGCTGCATATCTATTAGGAAAGCACCTTGACTGTTTTAAGATATAGGCATGCAATTTTTGAGCTCAGTGTAAGACTTTTCAGAGGGGGGCAGTTGGCACCCAGTTTATTTTAATATACATTTATACGAGCCTCAACTAGTTAACAAATACCTTGGTTATATAGAAAATAGAGTGGTCAATCAGATTTCGAGACCTAAATCTCTTAGGGAATGTCTGGGACAATCTTGGCAAAGCAATTGTGGTTTGTGTGTACGAGACCACCCTCCTGAGCCAAGAAATGCCTTAATGGAGGAGTGGGATTTATCCCAAATCTACACAAAGAGTACAAGAGTTTGTCATGAAAGCTACACTGCTGTACGGGATGATCATGCATCATGTTATATCCTCCTCTAAAGCTACATCATTTTTGAGTTATCATGTTTCCATGAGCATAAATCATGATCATAAATGAGTACCATTAATTTTTTTTTTTATCTTTTTAAGAATACACTTTTAAGTATTTTCATAAAATTTATTTGAATTAGTTCAATAGTTTTTGAAAAATCCATGAAAATATGTTTGATTTAGTATTTAGTAACAAACCTGAAACTCTTTTTTTTCTTTTACAAACTAGTTATATAATATGAAAGAATTTATCCTATTAAATAAATTCTAACTTACAAATTCTAGCAATTTTTATCCAGGATGATTTGCTTTGAATGAGATTTGCAAACATACTTAAAAATAAAATATCTACGTAAAACGTGGTTTTCTGCCCATTATTTGATTTAAATATCTGAAATGCATAAAAAACTGCTTATTCTGTTACATTAAATGTATTGATCATTTAAAAAATGTAGTTCTTTTTTAAATATGGTTAAATAAGTTTCTGACACAAATTTAATTAAATAATATTTTATTTGATTAATACAATGTTATAGTTTGAAATTACTTCACAATTTTAAATTTATTTCTTAAGCATAAAAATTTAAAAATAAACACTGATAACTAATTAAGATATTAGTAGAAGAGAGCAAAATCCTCATCTTAGTTACTTAACATAAGGAAAAGAATACTCTAAATCAGGGGTGGCCAATCCAAATGACCTTGCGGGCCACTTCAGAAAAATATTATAGTCTCGTGAGCTGTACATAAAAATATGTACTTTTATATCAGACTTGGAAACAAAAAAAATATTTATTGGAGTGAAAATTTAAAACAGAATGAATTATTATTATTGTTTTCATTATTTTTTATGTATACAGACATAGATAATATAATAATGTTTAGATAATACAATGATCAAAAAATGTTTAAAATATTACAGTTGTCATTTTTTTGAAAATTACGGTGTTCCTTTTGAATTAATCTTTCGCTACTCATTGTTCAAATTTGATTGTGCTGTCATTCACAAACGATTAAGTATACATTGCCCTTTACCTTAACCATCCTGAATATTTTTTTAAAACTTTATAAAACATCTCTGACCGCCTCTTTCTTTTTGGGTACTCTAAACAGAAAAGGAGAAATGAAAGTCGTACACACAAAGAATCATGTACCATCTGTAGTAAAGCATAATGCAATTCGGAATTTATTAAAAAAGTAATTTATTATAGTAAAATTAAATGTAACTGTTTAATAAAATATAAATCTATTTTAATCTAAAGGACATTTCTATTATCAAAAAGGATTTATTTTAAAACAAGAACAGGCAAATACATTGTAGATTTATATATGTATAAATTTCCCCTCAAATAAATTTCAAAATGAAAAACAGTAAAAACCTGATATTTAAATTTTTTTAAAAAAAGAGTCAGCGGGCCACATCTTTCGTACTGCGGGGGGGGGGGGGCCCATGTGGCACCCCTGGACACCCCTGCTCTAAATTATAGAAGTTTTCAAATGAAGCAATTTATTCAGTGCAGATAAAATAAATGCATTCTGTAATGACTTTCTTTTCTTTCATTGTTACTCCCCCACCCCATCATTCTTTTTATTTCTAATTTTTACAGTTTATTTTCTGATGAACAATAAAATTCATATTTCTTTTCAAGGAGAAGTAATGTAAAACAAATAAAATGAAAAGGTTATAGCCATTGACATAATAATAATAAAAAATAAATATAAAAAAAACCCCTACTTCTTTGTAAGGAGATAAATTCCTTTTAATGTAATCTAATTATTAAAGTTAAACATATGCCTTTTACAATAAACAGTAAATATTTCATACAATAAAAATATTTTAATCATATTGGAAAAAACAACAACTTACGATTCATTAATACGAGTCCTGTACCCAGACATAGCATAACCCTAGTGAAAAGGGAGGAAAGTTTTAAAATTACAACAAAATACTATTTAAATATATATATATATATATATGATGATTCATTTTGAAAAAATTAAAATGTCACTCAATTTTAAAACCATAAAACTGAGAGGAAATAAAAAATGATACAATTATTTACTTTTAAGTATTTTTTTTAGTAATACAGTTTGTTTGACATTAAAATAGTGCTATAAACACAATATAATATATGGTGCATATAGCAATATTCTACTTTTTCCTGTACTGTCAGGCTATTTTTTTACACACTGATTACTATTAGATAAGAAATATAGTAAATCAGTACATCATTACTCTCATTACATATATATAACTTTTAAATTTAATTTTATAACATTTGGAAAGATTCAGAATATTGAAGAAGCCTTTTTATCATAATTCTTATCAAAACTATGATTGAAATAACCTTATATTAGTGATTACTTCATTCTTTGTGTAATAATCACTTGTCTGTCAACTAATATCATTGGTTCAAAAATTAAAAAAATACGTATGATTTGTTTTTTTTAATGCACTGGGACTAAGAGAAAAAAAAACAGAAAGGAAAATGGATTGTTTATTAATTTAACTCAGTGGTGCTACAGCCCATGAGGGCCAAGGCCTTCTGTTCAACTCAGTATACGTGACCTAGGGCCCCGAGATGCATGAGCAGATGTTCCGGTCAGGTGGTCAGTCTGGCGTGGAACCCCGAGTAAGTTCCCGAGCTAGCTTGGTACTTATTTATTGACTCACTGAAGGGATGAAATGCTGAGTTGACCTTGCTCAGTCCGGGTTTTAAACCTCGGATCTGTAGTGTGGAAACATGATGCACTAACCACTAAGCCACTGGGCTTCACATTGCTTATTATACACTAGAAAATATAAGATGAGCTAATAAAAATAAGTATTTCACAAATATTTCTTGAAATATTGTGTTGTTGCTGCTTATGCTACCTGATCAACAGTTACAGCAGATCAAGATCCAAGAAATTCATCATGGCTAAGGGTTATATTTTTATACTTATGGTCGGCGTTAGCTTTGAGAACCATGCAGGTGGCAATACGATTTTGCTCAGTTCCACCCCAATTTTGAGGGAGAATACCTTGGGGGTGGTCAGGGACTTCTCACCTCTCTTCTTCCACCAACCACACAAGAGGACTTATGGCTTGACAGCTATTTTAAGTACCCCCATGCCGCAAGGATACTATACATTTACAAACACATTCATGCCTCCCCCGAGATTTGAACCCAGCCCTAATGGCACCACAGTCAGCATCAGTAAACACTATACCAGATGGGCAGAAATATTATAACTGCATGAACATTTGAATAAAAGAGTTTCAAGGGGAAAAAGTCCAAAGACACTTTTTAGAAACATTTAACATTTTCCTTTATAAAAATTTACTTAGAAATTAATTTTTATTTATGGAATTGGGGGGAGGGAATAATACTCTATTTGATTGCAGTAAAAAAAGGTTCTCCAACCATTGCTGAGTTGTATATTTACCTTACAAAAAGCAAGTATTATTTGTGCACTTAATTTCCTTTTCATAGAAAAATTATTTTCCTTAAATCAATCTCTAATAAAATAAAAAGTTTGTCATTAAGAATGCTGCTCCATGCGGTGAACAATTTTCTCAAATTCCTGTTCTCATTAAAAGAGCTAAAGGTTTATTTCTTAAAAATGCTAGGAGATTATTTATTACATAAAACATTTAATTTTCTAGCAATAGCACACACACAACTATTAATCTCACTTAAAACTAAAAAAATTCTCATCTGCAGGCTCATTTCTGTTAAATTGCTTTTTATGCTTGAAAAAATTATGAATTGGTGGTTTCACTGTGACTACTGAATTTTAAAGGTTAAGAGGAAAAACAAGAGAAATCAGATAAAATCTCAGCAGTTGCATATAAAGAAGCTCAATGCTTTCAATGCTCAATGACAATGCTTTCAATTTAATTAGTATACTAAAATAGATAAACACATTCTAACAATAGAAAAATTTATAAAGGGCTACATATTTCATCATAAAGAAAATCTTTTGAAAATATGATACAATTAGGCTGTATAAGATCCTCAAGTAGTAATCATGCTTCCTCACCTTACATGGTACCTCAAAAAGATACTAGATTGGAGACCTGAGTGAGAATATAGTGTTTTAATGGTTCAAACAATAAAGGACAAATATTTCATTCCTTGTATCGCAAATTTTTCATTAAAATATTATGGATGAAATTTTTTTAGTCATATTGTTTTTAAAAAAGCTTAAAACTAAATTCCTCTATAAATTCTGATAAACAAAAAACTGTAATGTATTTTCTTTTTGGTTTATTTAAAAGTACAAAGATGCAGTTTGGCTTATACAACATATCTGCTACTTTCCAATAATTTATAAAGGAAGGCATTTGTGACTTATCAAGTGTTACATGTTTTCACTGATGATATATTAATAGCCTATAAGCATCTTAATGAACATTACAAACATTTAAGGATTTTATTTTCAAGATTAAATGTATATGGTCTATGTGTCAATATTTTAGAAAGAACCTTTGGCGTATCATCAATAGATTTTTTCAATGTTTCAGAAGAAGGTATAAAACCTCTTCTTGATAAAGTTAAAATAACTATTTGGCTAGAAGAAAACCATTATTTTATAATTATTAGCACTGAATCCTCAAACAACATTTGGAGGACAATCAGAAAATCCATTTCAAAACAATGATCAGTTAAATAATTTTAACAAGAGATTTAGACATGGCATATGGTTTATTTCATGCAACACGAGTTTTATTTGTAAACCTACAAATAAGTAAAATTACTATTGCTTTGATGTTCATATGAAACATTCTCAGCAATACTTTTGTGTCTGGTTCAGCTGCTTTCCTGAACTACATACCATTCTGAATAAAGTTTTCATCCATTGTTAAATTGTGTATTTACCGTAAAATCTGGTGTATAACGCGCACTTTGAACACAAAAAATAAGGTCGAAAATTAAGGGTATGTGTTATACGCTGGGTATAAAAACGATAGCTTTAAAAATAACAAAAAGGATGGACATAAAAAGAAAATTTACTTCTAGACACATATCGATACACTGCTTATTTAAAAGAAACAACTTGCCTTATGGACAAGAACAGTTGCAATTCTAGAAGTATACTATTTTTTAAAAAGTCTGGGATAATACCTTGAATAAATTACTTCAAAACATAAAAGAAATGTATATTAATATTTCAGATTTCTTTGTTAAAAAGGAAGTGCGCGTTATACGGCGAATATACCTAAAAATTAAAAAATTTAGCTTGAAAGTATTGGTGCATAATACGCCGGATTTTACAGTATATTGAATTGGGCACAAATACAAACTATGTATATGCAGTTCATTGTGAGTTTATGTAAAACAATTTTGGTTATGATTTGGCACAACTCTACCTTTTTCAAAGTGTATTTACAATTCATAAAAAATATTTGAATTCTGTACATATTTCCCCTTAAGCAAGATTAACCATTTCCTTTTTCAGGTTTTTGTACTATTAAACTTCAAAACTTACTTAACAATGAATAATTACAAATCCCACAAGAACTAAATACACATATGAATTAACAATATAAAAGATACTTACTGTTCCATTAAAAGAAGTGGCTTATAATACAAATGTCTTGCAAACCATAGTAACAGTGCCACTGAGAATGGATAACAGAGAATCTTAAAGATGGTCATTACTTTTATGAATTCTATTCCTTCATAAATGAACTGAAAAAAAAAAATCAAAAACAAGGTCATTTGTCAGAAAAAAAATATAAAGTTTTATATGAAGAGTGGACGTTTTGAGAAATTTTAATATATGGTATCTTTTGATTAAAACGAATGAATAGAAATAAATTAAGACAATATTGAAAGAAAAGTGTAAAATGAACAAATAATTAGTATTCAGTAATAAAATCTATTCATAGAAATAAATGTTGTGAAAATAAGAAATACAAAAATGATAACATTACTCAATATAAGAATTTTGAATAACACATTTATATTTAAAATCCCTAAGTATTTTGGGAAGGGGGAAATTTTGAAAATTATATTTTGTTCAGATCTGTAATTAAAAAATGTTCACTTTTGCTATGATCAATCAAAAAACTTGCCAAAATAAGAATGTTTTTCCACATTGTGCATACTTTTTTAAACAATTTAATTTAAGTAAAATGATTCTTTCCATAGTTTTTATTTTTCCACCCACAAAATCTTAAAGTGCATGCGATCAGTGCTCTGCAACCTTTTTATCGCTGGGGACCAGTCAACGTTTGATAATTTTACCGTGGTCCACTAAGGGTGGGACACGTTGATTGTTTATATTTTAGATTGTTTTGATTTAATTATTTTAATTTAGTTACATTTAAATATGCCTTCAGAATAAAATATAGTTACACCAAAAATGAATAAAAGTGATTTAATGGGGAAAGTTGCGCAAATCCGAGAGAAATGGACCACTTTAAATAAAATGGTAATAGTTTAATGTTCTTTAAACGGCCCGGCACCATTTGATCCACGGACCAGGGGTTGTAGATCACTGCATGAGATGATTAAAATAATTTTTATAAGATTTTTAAATAAGAATAAGTTAAGAAATTTGTTCCTAGCATACATCATCAATCTGGCAACCATTAAATTATCATCTGCTACATATAAGAATTAGGGGTTTTCCCCCATTGTTTGATTTTATAAGCAGGGTCCTCTTTTAGTTAGTTATAATAATCATAATTTAGTCTCATTTACTGCAATATTTCCACACCAATGATCAGTAAGGATGCATGTACTTCATATTTTTCCTTAAACATTGATAAGTCCTTTTTTTTAATACATTATTTTTTTTATTGTATTTAATATTTCCTTATTAACTTTTATTTAAGAGTTTGATTTTTTTATTATTAACAGTTCTTGTTTAGCAAGACTAAAGCTCTTTCTGCTACTGTTTCAATCAAAACAGTTTATGATTTTAACCTATAATAGTTCATTGAGAATTCTTCTTCAAACAACCATTTAATGCTTAACTTAACGTAAATTTTCCCCCAAACTAATTTTTAATCTTATAACAATTAATATTCCTATCATGAAAAATTGATGACAATTAAAAAAATTGTTTCAAAAATATTTATTTTCTTCACCATAAAAACAAATAGTTAGATGATACACATTGCAAGCATACATCAAAATACATTAATCAAAGTTGCTATTTTAATTTAAATTTTGAATATTTGTATAAACACCATGTATAAATGAAAACAAATTTTAATGGTGCCAAGAATGCTATCAATAACAAGTAAAGTTACAGAAAATAAATCCATATAAAACTGATGAATATTAATTAAGATTAATAATTAAGTAACAAAATTAAAATAGACTGTCCTCTAAAAGTTAAAATACGTTTTTTTTTTTTTAAAAAATCTATTTGAAAATGAATTAGCATAGAAACAAGAAATTTGGAGGAAATATGCACAAAACAACTTTTTATTGAATATGACACGTAACATTGCATAAGCTTAACAAAAACGTAATTTACAATAAATGAAGCACTCTAGACAAAAAAGTGAGTTCTTAGAAAAAGCAGCGCATCAGTTTTATGTGGAAATATGTCAAGCAACCATTACAAAAATGCGTTACCATGAGGAATGTGTTCACCTCTAACTACAATGCATTGGCAACATATTCCATGATGTCAATTAAGATGATGGTAGATACTGAAATGGGAAGTGAAAACCAGACATGGAGTAACTCTTATTCCAGCTCATGCAACCGCCTTAGAGGAGGATTAAAAGCAGAAACATATCTACTAAAGTAGCACCAAATTTGTTCCAATAGAGACTAAACTGGCCATTCTATTTGCTGAAAACCGTGTGTGATTTTTAAAATAACTTTCAACGAGGACAGCTTGGTGAGATCACATATTATTACCCAACAGAGTGAATTTATTATGTAAGGTAACAGCACATTGGCAGATTTATCAAAGAAGAATTTAGTTTTGATACCTTACACCAGTCAGAGCTTCTTCATGGAACACATGCAGGTCAAAGCAACCACTGTGAGAAATCTCTCAAATCATATGTGTGTGTGTGTGTGTGATTCCATTAACTCCATAACTGAGTATTTTAACACTGTTGGATTTTTAATATTTGATGGATTGTTTCTTTCAAATTAGTAGACACCCTGAATTGTTAATTAAACATGACTAAACAAGATTGGTTTTTAAATAAAGGACTAAAAAGTGAGATATCTAGATAATGCTAAATAGTATACCCAGTAGAAAATATATTGAAAGTAATGAATTTTAGTGTACGTAATGAAATAATTTTCTAAATGGAGAATTCTGTTTTAATTTGGTATTTAATTTAATTTAAATCAATAAACATATTAAATATTTCTGAGTTAATGATTAGAAGAGACTAAGGATTCTAAACACATGCACAAATCCATACAAAAACATGCACTTGAGTGATTCTATTACTACAACCTGAACTTATCTTACCAATCAATAAATAAAAAAGTATATTTATAACATATAATATGGACTATTTTTCCTTACAAGTAAAAATTTTTATATAATAAATTATCAACATTCAGCTGATATATTATACAGAAGCACAAAATTTGAAAACATCATTATATTGTAATCTAGCTTACCAACATTTTGAGGTCAAGAATGTAATTAATATCATAATTAAAAGATGTTTTGCCAATGAAATCTGTAGGGAAGCGAACATTAATGAGGTAAAAATCTCGGTAGACATTATCCAGATTGAAAAATGGAACAAAATTGCATCCATACTGATATTTTTGAACACCCTAGGTAAAAAAAAATATATATATATATATATGTATATATTAGAAAAATACAATATTGAAGATACAATACCTTCATTTTACATGCTGTAAAAGTGCAACCAATAATTTTATTAAAACTGGAAAATGTTTGCCTTTGTAGCACTTTTTCTTTAAATACTAGTTATATTGATTACATTCACAATTCTATTTCGATGAATTTGATATTGGTTCATTATAATACAGCTACACAATTAATATATATTCTTAATTTTCAATAGGCTTATGTTTTAAATAAATATATCTTATTAATTGATTTTGGTTTTTTTCTTTGACATATTGTTAATTTCCTCTTCACATCCCAGCACCGAATGCTATTAAGTTTTGGCATAACTATTTGTTAGATTTTTAAAACAGATCCTTATTTATACATTAATTCTTTCAAAGTATTTTTTTGAATAAATGGCATGCATTTGTTCTTTTGAACATATGAAATGTTAAGGACCAGTTTAATTTATAACCAATAATAATTTCCTCAGCTTTTGACATAATAAAATTTTTTAATGGTTTATCCATTTAGTATAAAAATTAAACAGGTTGTTTCAGCACACCTTTTATAGTTAATTAACTTTTATCTCTGGAAAACCATTCCTATGTTTTTCTTTTCCAAAAGAAATTGTTCTTTTTAAATTAAACCCAGTTGGACCTCTATTAAGCAAAGTCGCTAAATCCCCCTCCCCAAAAGTTTGTTATGTAGAAAATTCGTTAAACGATTCATTTCGAAGATCACGAAATATTCTTGGTTCCAAGAAAAAGTTTACAAAATAGAGGCTCATAAAATGGAGGTCTGGCTGTATATAACCAGAAACGAGGAGTAGGAATCAATAATATTTTTTTATATTATATAGTTAATTCCTCGTATTTTTTACCCTTGCAAGTCATCTTAAAAGCTTGCAGAAAGAATATGATATTCATTGAAGAAGTACATAATTCTGAGCAATGATCGAGAGATAAGTAATTTACTTGCACAGCTGCATAAGTCTCCTGACTTTTACATAGTGTCACTGATGAAGTGAACATGAATTAAGAGTTAGATTAGAAGCTACACATGGGATATTAGTGATGGCCATATGGCAAGGACTATGTTTGAACTGGTATACATCTCTTCTCATATTCATAATTCAATGTTTATTAACATTACATTCTGAAGTCCCATGAGGGCTTTTAGTGATGGAATTTGTAATTTTAAACTATGGTCAAGTGATGCGGATGGCACATGAGCTGGTACTCTCCAAACTTCCTCACTATGCCAACATGAGGACTCTGAGCTTTGAAAGATTTAACAAGTATCAGCCCCTCTGCATGATAAATCTTCATTGGCACAGGGCTTGGCAGGAACAATTTTGGTACTGAGGTTTTGACTATGACCACATAGCTATCATGGCCATCTGATTTCCATAGCATATGAGTGCTTTGAGGGACTCAGTTAAATTTATAAGATGCAGCAGCTTTTATCATTTCATTCCATATGATTTATCAAAATCAGAATTTGAATCTATGAAACAGCTTCAATATAGTTACAATAGAGGTTCACCACAGTCCATAAAGATATTTGTCCACGATTGAATGTAATATGACATTAACCAGCATAGCAACTTTCAGAGGACAATTATACTCTCTGAATCATAGTTTTACAAAGCTTATAGCATATCATTTAAAACATTATAGTAAAATATTTTGGTATTAAAATAGGGATTAATGGAATACAAATACGGAAGAGTTAATTTTTTTTACAACAATCAATAGTGTGAGATGATGTACAGACTGTTGCTAATACATATACTTAAAACTTCTGCATACACTGTAAAAGAGTTTATTTTACAGCTAAAATAATAAATTCTTGATGGACAACAGCTGCATAAATATTTATATTATTTGTTTTTGTCAAAGAATATTTTTAAATTTTAATTATGGCATTTAAATCTAAAGCACAGATGTATAATTTGAAATAAACATGAAAGAATAAACTTTACAACTATTTATAATTTACTTGAAACCTCATAATAAGAAATTTTAAGTATAAGAGCAAACATTTTGAAAAATATTCATACAACTGAAAAACATCTGTCTGCTCTGTATGAATACATTTTTTAATGATACAAAATCTTTTAAAAAAAGTGTAAATCAGTTATTATATTTATAAAAAAAATATTTTAAAATATCTATGCATAGACAAAATAGTTTTCTACTGATACTAATTTTATAATACATTTTCCCCATGTAATATCAGAATTTAAACAATATTCTATGTGATTTAACTTTCACAATATATATTTAAATGTCTCATAATTAAATAAAAATTAACACCATACCCCATTTTTATTTGCATAACATTGCAAATTCCTAGAGTCTGTAGTTTCAAAAATTAGAGTCCAATTAGCATCTCCATCTCTTTTATCTCTGTAGCCTATCTTTGCTTCAAATGTTAATTGGGGATAAAGCTCTGAAAGTTTAAAAGAATGTATAAGAAATACTTTATATAAATCCATATACATTAAGGCAAAATTCCCTTTTTAAGTTCACAGATGATTCTACACCTTAAATTTTAATGCTATATAATCATTAAAGAGGCCAAATCATCATAGTACTTGACTGTAAAGAGTTTTTCAGAAAATAGAACCTCAATATTAAAATAAGTTTTTGAAGTGAGTGAATTTATGAATATTGTATTAAAAAAAAATTCTGCACAAATAATTTATTTTACTTTATTAATATATATAAGTCAATTTTCTTTATTGAAATTGGAGAAAAACATACTTTTTAAGAGCAGGAATTTCAGTCCATAAATTATTTATCAGCATTAAACTAATCAAATGTAGATTTATTTCCTCAATAATTTAATATTTCATTTCCCGAGGTTCTTGTTCTTGTATTATATGGCACAACTCCCCTTTCCCCTGAAGTGTATGGTTATTAAGGTACATTTTAATTCAAAACTGATTATGTAACATTTTTCAATTGAGAGCCAAGGATTTGGTTTGTTTTTAATGAGTTAACTAATTAATCATATAACTTATTTTAAATAATTCATTATCAAAACTGAGTAAATAATGTATTATGACACTGACATTCCCAGTTTTTCAATATTATCTTTTTACATTTTTAGATATAATATCTAATGAAATATTTAAAATTATACATACATGTAAAATTAATAAATTAATGTAAGAATTATGTTTTTACCCATAATCACAGTTTTTTGGGCATATACCAGTGCAATTTGTAATTATTTCAGTTTTTAGTAATTTTTTTCTTGATTCACTTTGAAATTTCCAATCAACAAATATTAGAGATTATCAGTAATGAAATTCATCAGGTATTTGTACTGATTGAAAAAAGTAATGCTCAACTTTTTGAAAATTCACAGGAAACTGATTATAATTTCTGCTTTATATATGAGTTGCTGTAATTTCCAGAATAAAATAAATTTTGAAATTCTCTGAGCTAAAATATTGACGAAAAGCTGAAATAGATTTTTCAATGACAAGTAAATTTTTGGAGCCCATTTAATCACCTAACTGTTTCTAACACACCAAATACAATGATTATCAGTCTGGCTTACCTTGCAAAGCTTGAGATTTTACACCATGGTGAAAAGATAATTAAGGATAAGTCATACAGAAAATAACAATGACATACAAAGGAAGAGGATCATAAAAGATAATAGTAATTGAGAAGTAATATGGAAAAGTATCTTAAATAAATGTTTATTGTTTTCATCAGTTATTATGTAACATTTTAAAACTCTTAAAATATTATCTAGTTTTGTGTGTTTTTTACATTCTTTTTTCACTCTTAAAATGCACATTAGGGTAGTGATAATGTTAAGTATTTGAATTCCTTTATTATAGATAACTAATTTTTAAAACCATTTAGACGTTTATCTAAAAGTAGATTATGAAATAACTTAATTCCCTTTAAAACAATTTTTGGTCAAAAATGAAATGAGATAGTACAGTTTTTTTATAGAACTGTGCCTATACTCTAAAAGAAATAAGCATTCAGTATTTACATTTTAATGTATAACACAGCCAAATTTGCACCATGTGAAATGTCCCATGATAAAATAACAGCAAAAGAGAATAATAATAATAATAATAAAAGATCCTTACTCACATGGTTTAATTTGAAAAAAGATTTTCAATTTCAAAGATTTTAAAAGTCAGATTTTGGTTGAAAATGGGTCAATACTGACTTCAAAATAGTCTTTCTTTTCTTTCTCCTCATGTTGTTGCTATAGGAAATCACACATATACAATTTCAAATGATGTTGCACTGTTCCCTTGTGTTTCCTATTCCTCCATTTTGTACTGCCCCACATTCTTTCAACAGTTTGTGTATGGACACCTGTTTTGGAATCAATAAAATTGCATTTTTGATTGATTTTTGCATGAAAGAACCCTTTTCTTTCTAGTTTGTTAGTCTAATAACCTTTCCATGATGTGTTTTTGACTCAAGTGTTTGATATCATGGCACAACTCGTGTGGTTTAAGTTTGGCTGCGGTGACATTAATGCATAAGTACCAAACATTTTAAAGATTTAAGTAATTTTTTTTGTCAGACATCAATAGAAAAATTCCCTTTAAATAATAAAAAATACTGTAATTTAATGTAACTTACTAATTTTTCTTTATGTTATACACATAAAAGGTTAAATATTTGGAAAAATTGTTTTTTAAAACCTTAATTCAAATACATTATAAAATATATAAATAGAATAAAGAACTCTACAGATGATTTCTCTTGTTAATTACATAATTAAAGATTATCATTTGAAGGAAATAAGCCATAAGATGAAGAAGAGAAAAAAAAAAAAAAAAAAAAAAAAAACACATACCTTCAGAGCCATTTTCTTTTAAAACAATATCCAATAATAAGAATCCTTCCACAGAAGGAACCCATTTAGAAAATTCTGCAGTAGATTCATTTGGAAATGGAGGAATTTGGAATGCATACACAATTTCATCCATAGTGATATCTGAATTATTCATAGGGAACATATTTTTGAAAACTTCACAGTTGACAGGTTTTCCTTTCTTTCCCATTGGAACATGCCAAACATCATCAAATTCATACATTCCAGAATGTCGTTTTACCAAGCATTTGGTAGACTCAAAAGTTTTCATTATAAATGGCCCAGTACCTGGAAAAGTATGAATAAAAATGGATTGCATTTTAAATAAACACATAATTGAAAAGTCATGATACATTTTCGAATATAAGTCGATTCTCATATAAGTTGAATCTGTTTTGATTTGATTTGAAACCCTTATATAAGTAGTTCTACACTGTAGGTAAGTCATTTTTAAATCTCTCTAGAAAAATGAAATAGTAATAATAATGAAGAACAGCAGGAATTTACAAGATGTGAATGATGGTGCAGAATGAGATGTTAAGTTCATTGAAGATTTCAATAAAACCACAACAAATGATAAAAATGAAAAGCAGTTTTTGTAGCCGGTTATTGAAGGAAACAAAAAATGCATTTCATCAAAAACTACAAAGAAATCAGTTTCAGACACTATTTTGTTATATTAAAGGAGATAATATACAAACATCCTTTATATTTTACTTAAACTCTGAATTTACACTTTGGTAAGAGATTGTAAAATAAATAAAATAAAAAAAAAACATAAATAGTACAGGTTTTTATTTTTAAAACTTTTAGAAAAGTTACAATGGAATACACAAACATATAAAGTTTGTTGGAGTTGAGCACTCTCTTGCAGTTAAAATATGATGTTGAAATTCTTCCAGAATATTACTGTTCACAAGACTAAACAATTTCAGGGGTAGAAGGGCGATTATGCGATACGTGGGATTGAGTGATAACTGCATAAGTCGAATTTGCGTGGTCAGGGTCTTAGATGACTCAAATATACAAAATTGCAAATCTAAGTTATTTTGTGTTTGAAGGGTTTGCAATAACCTAACAGTCTGCTGGCTCCAAGATTTCTTTTTTTTCTCCTGCAAGATTTCATCATAATATGCTAATACTTTTTATTTGTTGTTTCGTTAAAAAATGGGTTAAAGTGTAGTATAGGGGGGCTGCTTGGCGCAGTCCTTTTTTTAAGCAACTAAAAGCAGTCGGCAAGGTACTTTTTCGGAATTATTTATTATAGAATGAATTCGATATCTCACCATGACAGTTAGATAAAAATCTCCAAATCCGAAGAAAAATCACTAAATCGATGTGCCCCCCTGTACTACACTTGAGCTCTTTGTTGTAGTTTACATTTCTAAAAATTTGTAATTTTTTTCAATTTAACTGAGGCTTTCTCTCAAATTCCCAACCATCATTCGATTTTCTGATTGAACTGGTCTAAAGACAAGTTCTTTAACATCTTGCTCTAATTCATGCATTTCTATAAGGTCATCAATTATCAGCTCCTGATTGTGGGATCTAACAGTTCTTGAACATCATCTCTACCTACTTTTAAATTTGCCTCGCAAGATTGACAAGATCTTTAATCACATTACAAATTTCATAAGGCAGTGGCATTAATTCCATCTGAGTTTCAGGAATGGAGAAAAAAAACGACACAGTTCTACAAACAAAAGCGCTCACACAAAAGACGAGTCGACAAGATTTGTTGATTTGATAATCGCGTAACTCCAGGTTCAAGTAAGTCGAGGTATTACTGTACATTCAATACTTTTTTTTGAAAAAATAATTGGAACTATTTCATCTAGGGCATTATGAAACAATCAAACTTGCTATTATTTAAGACGGCTGAATTTTCCAGATTTAAATTAAAATCTGACAAGATAAAAACCATTATGTAAAATTTATTAAAATTACATATTTTCCACCCTGAAAAATCTCCATTAGTTTTAAAAAGTTTATTAAAAAAATTTTTACAGTATCTAAAGTGAAATAAATTTAAAATTTACCAGTACATATTCCTGCTATATATCCGAATAAAACGCATACGGCAAATCCAGCAGATAAAAAAAGCAAATTTCGGACCTCAACAGATGCTTGTGCAGGCATCTTTTAATGTTAATTTATAATCACTGTAACAAAGATAAAAGTAGCTTTAAATAATAATTTCAACCGACAAATAGCCTTATGTCAAACACAGGTATTCTCCTGTAAACAAGAAATCTGCAATGCCGGTAATCAAAACAAAACTGCGCATCTGCATAACATACTTCGGTTAAGATTAAGAGAAAATGACGCTTAAATATTATTTAATTAGAATGTTGTTTGAAAATCTGAAATAATAAAAATGTGATTTCAGTTTTAAATCTTTAAATACTTTTATCTATACTGTACATATTAAGACATTTCCAATATTTTTTTGAAGTCTAATTTGTTTCTCCTGAAAATTAAAAGCTTGTATATTAACAGCTCAACTTATCACTACAAAGTAAACATTGTCAATCATAATCAAATATCGGAAAAAAAATGCTGCTAGTATAAATATGGTTTTTTTGGAATAAAATATTTATATTTTCATTTTGTTACAAACTTAATATTTCAGAATGCAAACATTTTAATTTAACGTTATGCGACTTTAAAAATAAAGGATTTCAAGGTATTTTTAAAAATTTGCTTTAATAATATTTTGAAATATGAAGGCTAAGCACATTAGTTTGCATTATTTTTTTTTTCTGTTAAATGTTTCATTAGTTACTTTACAAATTAACCAGATTATATTTTAAATGATTTAAATCACCTAATTTGTGGAAATTTTCATTTAATGAAATCTCTTTAGTAGATTCTCTTTATATATTAATTCGGTTTTCATTTTATTATTATTTCTTCACTTTATTACTCTTACATTGTAATTAAGAAACTAAGGGAGAACTCGTCAAATATAAAAAAAAAGAGCTAAATTAATTTCAAAGCATAAGATTATTGTAACATGGGGGGGGGGG
>BMAV01015254.1:49672-113611 GCA_019973955.1 Trichonephila inaurata madagascariensis
CTGTGTACTTAGGGCCACCTCATTTTATTTGAATAACATTTAGTTGTAAGTTTTATTTCTCAGTTGGGTGAGTGACAGCAACAATTCCTACTTTGGCATTCATTTTAAAATTTTGTAAAAGAAAGCTGTGGCATAAATGAAAAACATTTTTACATGGTCTAAAGTAAAATTTTGCAGCCCATCTCTTTTTCTTGTTGTACAAAGATGTCAAATATTTTTCTTTGAATTCTAGTACATAATTTTGTTTGCAAAATTAAGTACTACATTAGATTTTTATAAATTCCCTTTCCATGTGGGTTTTTCTGCAGAAGACATTTTGTATGAAATTACCTAGTCTAGGTCCATTGCCCAAGGTACAATTGCAATTCTTTGTTATTATTTTATTAAAAAAAGTTTTTATAATAAAAGGAAAATGGCCTTAATTATCTGAACTGTTTTGATTTAGTCAAGTTTTTTTTTAAAATTATTATTGGATGTTATTTAAATGAGAAGAGTGTATATTTTGTTCCGAAACTTTCTATATGCTTGATTTGTAAAAAATATGTTTGCTACCATTATTGTTGTTATTCAGGATTATTATTTTGTTTATACAAACATAAGAATTCATTTAATAAAAACCCCCTATTATTTATAATAAAAATAATAAAAACAGAAGCATAATTCCAAATTTCTAATAAGCATAATTCCTGAAATAAATCCAACAGAGGTAGCCGAAAACCAAGAAGATGTAGAATCTTGACTGACACTCCAGAAAAGGAAGAAATCAAAAAACATCATGCTATTAAAATAGCAGAAATAAAAAAAGAAAACTTGTGAAAAAACATGAGTTTGAAATTAAGGCAACTTCATCCGAAGAACTATCAGATATTGAAGATTTTCATTCCAATGATGATGAAAATTCTACAGTAGCTGATGTAAGGGATACTATTGACAGGGCCAGCTCTAGCAATTTTGTTGCCCAGGACAAAAAGGGAAATTGCCGCCCTTTTCTCCAAAACAAAAAAAATATATATAATTAAAAAGATAAATTGTTCGTAGATACACACTTATAAAACTTGAATAATTGAATAGTTCTTGCGAATAAAAAGGCAGCATAATATTAATAATAAAATAATATAATATACTAGCTGCATGGGGCTCAGCGTTGCACGGGCTTTCTTTTTACCTCATGACGCCAGCATTTCTGAGTGTACGCGTGTGATATGAGGGATTTCTATAATTATGTCATTAATAATCATTTAGTTTCTATAATTACTGATTCTAGCTGCATGGCTCGATGTTGCACGGGCTTTCTCTTCCAGTAAAATATTCTTTTTCGGAATTTCTTTGACTTATTTGCCCTGTCTTGGGGTTTCTGAGTAAAATGTAAGAGAAGGAATCCCATTTCAGCAGGCCAGTTTTTTCAAAAAAGAGTGTACTGACGATGGGGATTCAAAGTGTTTATTTTAACTTATAGAAAATACAGCTAAAATTAAGCATTACCTGTTGCTCTCTATCTTACTATTTTAAGTACTTATATTAACTCCAATTGAATGGTAGTTAGTATAATGATGAATGGATATCAGTTTCATATTTTTAAAGAGGCCAGTGGCTCTGTTCTTGTACATCGAAAAAAATGGCTTTAGGTACACAGGTTTCCCCTAAGCTTATAATTGCTTGCTTGAATAAAGTAATTTTGAAATCTTGTTTGTTGATTTTCTTTTATCTTGATCATTTGTAAGATTTTTATTTGATTCACAAAGAATATAAGAGGATACAAATTATCTCTCAACATTTGATATTTGATCTCTAAATGAATCAATAAAAAGTAATGCATTTATTTTTTATGTTTAACTTTTAATATATATTTCTATATAATTTAACTCTAAACTCAACTAATTTTTTTTTATATTGAAAATTTTTTATCTATATATTATTAAATCTAAACAAGATTTCTTTTTAGATGACAACTTCATTAGTCATGCAAACTTTTATTTCTGGTCTCAAGAGCAAAAATGAGGATGTTCGATTTAGGACCACTAGAGACCTACATCATTATGTAACTACAGAATTACGAGAAATGACGATAGAAGAAATATCAGGATTTTTAGATGAGTTCAATCATCACATATTTGAAATGGTTTCTAGTTCTGATGTAAATGATAAGAAAGGGGGAACTTTAGCAATAGGTTTGTTACTATTCATTTGACTAAATGTTAAGAACCATGTAGCTAAAAAACTGGTGATCATGTATATTTTTAAAATTAAGTTAATATATATGTATAGTGTTGAAGATATTAATGATCACATGTGTTTTGTATAGTAAAAAGTGTTTTTATTTCATGGTTTAACATATAAGCAAACATAGTATGAGCTTACAGCATACCTTCAAAATGTAAAAAAAAAAAAATTGCATTTGCTAATCAAAAAATATATTATCAACCTTAATTGATCTTGCAATTCATGCATTAGAAATTTGTATGCATATTTTTTTTATCCAGTTACTCCTTTCAGATTGAACTAATCATTTGTGTAATTTAATCTTATTTTAAGTTTCCTTTTAGATTTTAAGTAGAATTGGACATTAAAGTTCATGAAAAAAAAGGAGGCATTTTAAAGAGGATTTTTGAAAAATTGTTCACTAATGAATAAATTTTTAAAAAACTATGCAATATATAATATTTTATTTATTATGTAACAAACATAGGTATTTTTTTCTTGCTTGGAAACCATAAAAAATGTTTAGTTGTTTTATGAATGATTAAAATAAGTGAGCAAAATATTTATCTCACGGCGACAGTTGAAATCCAACTTGTAGCGAGGCTTATCTGTAATATAAAAGATTTCTTCTGTTATTTTCTTCATTCATCTCTTACAGGTTTTTGAACATTTTGCATATTCACTCCTTTCTTTTTGCAGTTCTAATTAGACAAAGTACATAACGGATCTGAAAGAGGCAGGGTGTAATTAGAATTCTGGTAACAACACCTGCTTAAAACTGTACATGTTTGAAAAATATTAAATGTGTAATTTTTAAGGTGGTGAGGCTGTTATAAATTTATTACAAACTGTCGCAACAATGCCAACTTTAAGATAACTCGCCAAGTTGGCAAACCCGATTTTTGCATGTGTCGTACTCACTGAATTGGCAACCATGTGCTTCGTTTCATATAATGTCGCCAATATGGTTGCGATAGTACATTATTGCAAGCTCTTGCAGAAACATCATAAGAATTGCCTGAATATTTGGACTGAAATACTTGCTTGAGGAAAAAGGTGCTGTCATGTACAAAGGCTTTTTAAAACTCACTGGAACAAAATACTCAACTTTCCAGGAAGCTGCAAGAGCTGCAGGTTTATCAAAATCTGAACTCCTTATTAATGTTGGAGGATGCAGCTTAAATGATGAATTTAACTGAAGAGGAGCACCAAAAATGAATTTTATGAAAAAAAGGAACAAATAAATAGAACTACACACACATAATACATGAAAATTGCAGTTTTTCCAATTTAAGCAATGCGTATAAATAGTTATATAATTTGTACAATGGGGATTGGTCCACCATTAGGTGAACAGGGGGTACCCATTTAGTTTTCATGAAAAATTGGTCTAATTAAAAAGGAAAATTGATTAGAATTCATAATATTTTGTAATAATATTAATTACATTAATTTCAGATCGCTTATTCATTTTAAATACATACTATCAAAATCCAGTTTTAAATATAAAGATCTCATTAAAGCCAAACCAAAACATGGTACACTAGTCAGTTAAATACATTGTCAAGACAAGGTTAAAAATTTTTAAATCCATCACCAATTGTTTTTGTGAATTCTTGTCGTAACATTCATTCAAAGCAATTGTGGGTTTGATTTTCTAATGTAAATTGTTAAGTAAAGTTGTCAGTGGAGAATAATTGGTTTCAAAAACCAAGTATAGATAAGAATCTGGGGCTTGAGGAGACAGATAGGAGTGCTTCACAAAACCCTACTATTGTTAACATTGTCTCATTCTAAATGATCCTTTTCTTCCTGTAAAATCCCACACGTATGAAAAAAGAAGGTATTAAAACTATGCCATTCTATTTTAGAAGTATACATCCTCCCTCTTCCCCATTCTGAAATTCACTGTGGTTCGAAGTCTTTCCATTGGTGTGGTGTAGAAATTAAGAGAAAGGAATAATCATGTCAGAATCATCCTTGCCATGTGAATAAGGTTCAAAATTATGAGGTCCATCATTTATAGACCTTATATGACTTCCAATTCTGATGTTAGCCAACAGTCATTGAACTCATTCTTAAATTTAAAAGAACAGTCTGGAATTAAGATAATTATTTATATCCATTTGGTAAAATCCTGGGAGAGCCCACACCCTTGGCGACAAACTGAAAACGCGCCAAGCCAGAACGAGATGGTGCCAAGCAAAACCGACAATGGCGGAAAGTGAATATAGCAGGAAAAGGTGGATGCGTAATGAAAATATATGTAAACAATACGGAAATTAAACATTTAAGACAAAAAATATAAAAATAGCACTTACTTTCTTACTGTTGATTTTTTTCCAAGTGGAGGGTACAGCGTAACAGATTTTAAAAAGGACTTGAAGGTCTCATCGCTAAGCGAATGATCGTGTGAGCACCGCCATATTCTTCTGCGAGGTAATGGTCGAACATATCTTCGGCATGGCTGGTATGATTTCGAAGAAAATGTTTTATTGCTGACCATGTTACATCATGCCGATCATTACATTTAGGACATTCAAAACTCTAAGCAATCAATCCTCCCTTCCTTCCTTCATACACCATTCAATCAATTTTTTCTTACCTTTCGCATTCAAAAAAGTAAAAAATTCTAAGATATAATCATTTACACACGCAGCCATACTTCCAGCCCGGTGCCCAACAACAAAACGAAATTCGAAATGCCCGCCGACAAAATACGAAAATTTCAGAAATAGTTAGGTTTACCATATCTAGTGTATCAAAATAGGGTTACCAAGATTGCGCAATTATCGCCAACCAAAATAATTCGCGCCAAGGGTGTGGGCTCTCCTAGGACCGAACCTATCCATTTTTTTAAAATCAAGCTCCAAGAAAAAAAAATAAAAAAAATTATGGTGTTATGTTGAGATAACTGTACATATACAATATAAAAATTTATCATCTGCTATATCTTGCCATTTTTTGAGTATAGTAAGCTTATATATAACTAGGTAACCTTGTTCAAAATTTGAATGTTAATATTTTATAATAAATTTCATTAAAAATTCTAAACATGCAAATTTTACCTTTCTTTTTAACATTTAGTTTGCTTACTTGGTATCAATGTGGGGAATACTGCTACCAGAACTAGTAGATTTGTGAACTATCTTCGAAATCTGCTGCCTTCTTCAGATACAGGTGTGATGGAGTTAGCTGCTTATGCTATAGGAAGACTGGCTTTGGTTAGTGGTACATACACTGCTGAATACGTTGAGTTTGAAGCCAAAAGAGCATTTGAGTGGTTGAGTGGAGATCGACATGAGACCAAGAGGCATGGGGCTGTAAGTAGAAGCAAAATTGTAGTTCTAAGTAACATACTTAAATGCTTATTATTAGTTTCCCATCTGTAGCTTCCTAGGGATATAGAAGACATTGCTTTGGATCTCAGTTAAAGCTGTGGTTCACCAACTTGTAATGTACTTGATAATGAGGTGTAAAATGATTTAAAGTGATTTAAAAGCAACACCATATATAAACTAGTTTATAAATTCATGATATAAAAGTCATGTATAAAATTAAAAATTATTTATTTTTGTAATTTAATGATTGTAGAAAAATTCATGATTAGGGATGAATTGGCTGGAAGGAAGCAATAACTGTAGTTTATCTTGATTAAGTTGATAAATAAAAGAAAAACTTGTAAAATATTTAAATATTAGTAAAATAACTGAAAAAAAAGTACCTATGTATTTTACTATTCACCTTTTCTGTCAAATTAAAAGATGTTGCTAAATGCTACGATTTATTGCCTCTAGTGGAAAACCATTCCTGTGCATGTTCAAACATAATAATTATAAAAATGACAGCATTTGGCGATGTCTTTTCCATTGGCGACATCTTATTATTTGGTAAAATTGTACAACAGTTAAATATATTAATACCTAAAAAAAGAAACCATTACAAAAATTATTGAAAAATACCTTGAGATTTAAAAATGATCTTATAAATATAATTTTAGAATATAAAAGTTATTAACCAGGCTTTATGTATAAAAAATTTATGATACTTTATTTGAAAAATGACTTGTCATTGAAATCCAGATAATGTTTATTATATATTAGCATTTAATCCTCTCTGATTAGTATAAACAAACCATCAAGTAATTATAATCACTACCAGTTTTAGAAGAAATTTTGATAAATCTTTATTAGCTTTTTTTGCCAGAAGTGACTTTAATAATAGTTATTGCTGAAACCACTTCCTAGCAAATTTAAATTTTCGTTGAATTAAAAAGATTAATGATTTTATTTTAATGGTTCCTAATTTATCAAAATTTATTTTGTGTGTAATTTATTGAATGAAATTAATATTAAATTGTAAATATAATTATTTCAAAAATCTAAGAATGTCCTTTATTAAACATCTTGTTTCTAACCTTGTTTTTAAACTAGATTCTTGTAAGAGTTAAGTATTGAGATTATGTTGACAAAATATGGAAAAATGATGTTTAAGATTGAGATTGTATAAATATTTTGAATTAAAAAAGGAACAGAATCATTGCATACATTTTATTACTGTTGTATGATGTTATATATATATTTTTTTAGGTTTTAGTTCTAAGAGAATTAGCTGTATCTACTCCTACCTTCTTTTTCCAACAAGTTCAGCAATTTTTTGACTGTATTTTCAATGCATCAAGTGATCCAAAGGTAAAAATTAAATTTTGAAATAAAACAAGAAAGCTTGAATGATTATTTATTTAATTTGTTATTAACTATTTATTTTAGCCTTCCATCAGAGAATCAGCAGCTGCTGCGTTACGGGCTGCGTTGGTTGTCACAGCTCAAAGAGAAACGAAGGAAACACAGAAGACATTTTGCTACAAGGTAATTTTTAAAATTAACATGATTTTAATATTTTCAGAATTTTTTTATGAGTAAGTAAGATTATGTTTTAAGATTTAATATATATATATATTTTCCCCTTTATTATCTGTGATTTATACTTTTAATATTTTGATGTATAACATTATTTTTAATTTTAATACAGCAATCTATATTTCTGATGAATTTTTGGAAAAAGTTTATATGCTGTGGGTATTAAATTGAATGGATTGTATGATATTTGTTTGTATGGTCCAGAGTATTTTGCATTGTTTTTTCATATTTTTGAAGAATATTTCCTCACACTTTTATTTGAAAATATTTTTTAAATTTCTTATTGTAATTTTTGGTGTTAAAAATTATTTATATGAATGTTCAAAAATAAGTTTTTAGATTATAGACTACAGAATAAAGATATATATATATATGTTAGATTTATTTAGTTATAACAGATCTGCTTTTTCGTATTTAGATATGTACAATTTGTAAATGAAAAAACAAATTTGCAACAAAAATCTTACATTCTTATGTATATTCAGGCTAAGTCTGAACAATGGAGTTAAATAAATGTATATAAAATACCAAAACACATATGTAAAAATTTATTTTATATTACCTGAATATGAAACAGTTTTGTAAGTTATTAAAAGTGTTTTTCTGCAAAAAAATTATTCTGTTAAAACTTCCTCGCCACAATATTTTTAGTTATTTGTTTATTTAAAGCAGGTTTATAGACAAACTGATAATTTTCCTGTTAATAATACTCATCTTTTTAAAGTTTTTGTTAGAAGGCATTCCTTGCCTCTTCTTTTTATTAAATAGTATCTCCTGGGAATTTTTTAAAAATATATCTTATGTGCTTACTATAAATTGCAAAATCATTAAAAATTCCACATACAGTTTATATGCAAAGTTAATTTTTTTTCCTAAGAAAAATTTATTGTATAAATGTAACTGTGCATACATTTTTGTTGTTGCTATGTTCACTCACTATTGGACAAAATCATTTTCTTTTAACAAATCAAATGCATTTTTTTCCAGCTTTTGTGAGCTGCCCCCTTTTTTAAATTGAAAATGAACTTTGTTTAGTTAGTCTAATTTTTTTAGTTAGTTTTATTTAGTTTAACTAGTATTTTTAAACCTTCATCATAATCAAGTGCTTGTTTAATTGCATAACCTTATGTTTCTGAGTTTCAGTGGTAATTGAATAATTCTTTTATACTAAGTAAATTACATTTCTATTTGTGAAATTTGCAACTCTATGAAAGAATCAATCCAGTTAAATGAAATTTGTAGGAAAGGCAAAACATTTCGGGATATGCAAATGCTTAGAATTACAAAGCATTTATGTGTGCATGGGTTGAGAAACACTCTTCACTTCCAAGTGAGTTGTGTATAAAAGCACTGTAAAAGTGCTTTTGTGTCTATCTTCATTTAACAGCTGAAAAAAGTTATTAAATATCAATATACTACACCAAAAGTCCATGTAAGCAACTAATGGAGTTCAGATGGATTCACATGACTGGCCTGTTTGAAGGTTGATTTTTGTATTGTGAAATCACCACATGAATGGGACATAATGCTACTACAACGATGTGTGTGTGGAAGAAATGGATCACGAAAAACTGAACAAAGCTTTGGGTATGAGTTATGCCATATGATGTCACTAGGGAATGATGGACACCCAATCGACATGGTGATGACATACTTGATTGGGTGCTCATCTGATTGATTATCAAATCCTTTCAAGAGCTAACATAATAAAGCAGAAGTTTGGGTGTGTTTTTGTTTGCTCCTTTCAGTTCATCAATCTTTGTTAGCCACAATCGCATAGTGGTTATTGTTTCAAACTCGTGCCTGGCATTGTTGAGTTGCAGGTTCAAGTCCTGATGTCACTGAAGACCCTCTGTGTAGAGGAGCTGATGCATGTTAAATCTGTAGTGGCTCAAAGACCACATGTTTTTATGGCGTGGAAGGGAGTAGAGTACCAGCTCAGATGTTGTCCTTGTCACCTGACCACAATTTAAATGATGAGGTCCATTACCAAAAGTCTAATGTCTATACCAATGTTTTTCGGATGGCAAATGTACATGTTTGACATTTTGGTTATCTAAATTTTCTCCTGGCTGATCCCTTGGAGAATGTCCAAGTGAGGGGAAGAAGGGAGAGATATGGGGGAATTGCGACATAGATCAACAATCACAAATATCTCTTATTAACTTCTTACTAGAAGTGATATGAGATTCATTCAGAAAATTGTATCCATTCTTCTGTAATCAAAGTAACTTTATTTTGTTGAAAAATAAACCTTTACACTAAAACCTTTACAATAAACCTTTAAACCTAAAATGTTCCACTTTTTGGATAGTTCAATTTTTTAAAATTTAATAGTAAAGAAAAATAACAGTTTTTAATATGATACATCAACAAAATAATCATTTTTAATTATTTTTATTTAATTGTTAAAAAATTGCTCAATTGTTAATTTTATCAGAATTTTTCTTGATGAAAAAAGTAAAACAAAAGTTGTAACCCTCCGTTATTTAGACTCTTCCATATTAACAGTAAAGAGACTTTCGCGTCCTCTAGCGAACAGAACAATCTTCAGTGATGGCCAAGTTTCGGAACTGTAAGGATGTATGGGCATGCGCTCTGATCCCTTTCAATTCTATGTCAACTGTTAGTTCTCTAGTTATGTATGTAAATGTGTTTGTTTTGTCTAATAAACGTGTTTTAATAACTAGTGGACTTAGTAAAGAACCCCTTCCCCGTCTGTCCCTTATCATTTGGCGCCCACCACGTCATAAAGTTGAATTTATAATTTTTTCCCATCAAATCATTTTTTTTTATTTTGGCAGCATTACTTTAATACCAAAAGTTTAATCCATATTTTTTTCTTAAATAATTGTTTTATAAAACAATTTAAATAAAATCATATGTTTCACAAATTTTTAGTATTATAGATTTTCCATTTATGGAGCCTAGGAAATTAAAGGATAATAACTATTAGATATGTTCATCAAATTCATTTTTGTACATGAACCTTGTCTAAATTATAAGATTTTAATGTTAATTTTTATAGTGTTGTAAACTTTCTTCTAATAGAGATAATACAATTTCACTGGGAAAACTTATCCCGTGTTAGTTGATGATTTTCCTGTGGTAATTGATAATTCATCAATATTATGGCAACTTTTTGAAGAAAGGTATGTCAACCTGTTGTTTTTAGAAGCTGAGTGCATATCAGTAACAGTAGTTGCTAAAGAACTAGTCTGAGTGATATGAATGTTAAATTATTTTAAAAGTTTCCAAGTAATAAATATAAATTTTTTTGAATACGTTATATTGTGAGAATTGAACAACAATTAATTTTTCAATCTCCAATTGAAAATTCAAGATCTAAACATATTGACATTAAATGTTATTTTTTTTTCTTAGGAGACTTGTTATTAATAATTTTTCCTTATCAAATACATACAAAAGCAAATTTGGCAGATTTGATTACCAAACCTTTGCCAAAAATTATTTTACAGAATTTGTCAAGTAAAATTTTTCTGTGTTTGTTGTTGCATAATCTTTTAATGTTTCAATATTAGTATGTGGGGAAATGCTAATCCACATACTCGGCCAAATCACGCAACCAAGTTGGGCAAGCTAAGCTATTTTATTTGAAATATCAACATATATACAATGTATGGAAATAAAAATAGGGGTAACTGTACAATATGCAAAACTATTTACAGCGGAGAAAGTGAATTGCAGTGCCACCTATATGCTATGAATGAGTGGTGTCGCCACATCCCCGTCCTGGGGAGAAAAAAGGTTAAGCTTGAGGGAAAAAAATGAGTGGATTGGGATCAGTGAGGCCTAGAGATTGGAGCAATCATTGCGATCAGTGAGGCCTGAAGAGTAGGCAGAAGCAGGGATCCGTGTGCCTGAAGAGTAGTGGAGGCACGGATCCGGTTGCCGGATCTGGGCGCCTGAGGATCAAAGGAGCAGTGATCCGAGCAGGACAGAGACCATCTGATAGCATATCCAGTGTTAGGGACAGCAGCATCAAATGCATGCAGTTACTGTCGGTAGCAGACCCTACAGCAGCATCGAAGGCAGGCAGGCGGCGACATCTAGTACAAGATCCAACAGCAAAGGCAAGCAGCAATATCCGGTTGCAGTCCAGCAGCAGCAAAGGCAGGCAGCAATGTCCGGTAACAGTCCAGCAGCAGCAAAGACAGGTGAGACTCTGGGTCAACATTATGTGGGGAATTGCTAATCCACACATACTCAACTAAAGCACGCAACCAAGTTGGGCTAGCTAAGCTATTTTATTTGAACTCACATCAGCATATATACAATGTACGGAAATAAAAATAGTGGTAACTATGTACAATATGCAAAACTATTTACAGCAGAGAAAGTGAATTGCAGTGCCGCCTATATGCCATGAATGAATGGTGTCGCCACAAGTATAATTCAAAATCATTTGAATGCATTTTGAATTAAGTTTTGAGGGTTTTTTAGCAAGTTTAAATATAAAATGTTCCTTTTTTTCTTTTTATATTCAGCTGATTTTCAGGAATCCAGCTGTAACTTTGGGGATGTGATTTTTGTTTTTGTGATCTTTCAGAAGGTGTTCAAGCAACCCTCAGAACCATCTTGAAGGGGGGAGGGGCTCCCCCATATATAATTCTACCAAAGTATACTATGGGCCAGTGTGGGAAGTTGGGAGTCATCATTAGTATAAAACACTGCCCTCATAGGAGATAATTAGATTTTTAAAACTCAATGAGTAAACTTTCTTATGAATACTTTTCACCCTACCTTGGTTTTCTGACATTTTAAGGAGAAAGTATGATTTTTGTTAACTTGTTATTTATTGTATATATATATATATATATATACATTAATAGTTACCACCTTTGTTTTCATTTTTTGATCTATTATTTCAATATTGCAAGTCTTGCATACTAGCATTGTATCCCTGTATTATGCTGACCCTTCTGTATTAGTTTATTCTAGAATTGTGTTAGAGCATTGTTCAGTGTTTGAAGTAATCTCATTTGTGAGAGGCAGGCTGTTGTTAAGAAAATGGTTCTTAGGTGCTTTTTTATTTCACAAATTCTGTTTTTCAAGGTGTTACTTCACTTTAAACTGGATGTGAGGGCATCATTTATCAATTTTTTGTATTATTTTCAGAAATGTAGTTTTGAGATGTGTATAATTAAATAGAATATGATTCATTTTTTCTATAATCTGAGAATATTTTCTGTGAAGAATTTTAAAAAATATTTTTGTAAAAATGTTTTAATTCTAATGTTAACTGGTTAACCAACAAAATTACGTGTATTTATATATACTCTTTGAGAAAATACAAGTGATTTACTTGTAATAGTTCAATGAATTGACTAGTTTTTGATAATGTTATTTTTGAAATTAAATATTGTTTAGTTTTTAAATGCCTTGTTGTAACAAATTTAAAAGTATTGCTTAATAACCACATTCCACGTGTTGTAATATTAGTTTGATTAAAAATATTAGATTCAAGAAGTATCACTTCAGTACATGATAGTTTCTGCTTTTTCCATATCCTGCATGCTCTTCAAATATATCATCAGTTAGTTACATTTGAGAGGATATCGATTGGCATATTATCCATACCACATATTGGGCAGAGAGTATCGCTGAAAATATGGCATGTAAATGTTATATGGAATGCCATTTCTCAGTATGACATTTGTAGTCTACATTTTGATGAGACGATGTGATATAAGATATTGTGATTTTCTGCATTATTTTTCTTCTGTTGCTCTGTAAATTTAATCATCCATTAAAATTGTTATAAATATTATATGGAATAAATTTCATTTATTTTTGATGATTCTTTCAAAATTTTGCAATTTTCACAAACAATTTGTGTATAATACTATAATTTCTTTTTCTGAATCATTGTATCCTTTGAGTTTGGATTTATTGTAAGGTGTTATAATTTTCTGTATAGCAAATTTATGAGGTTGGAGTTAAAGGATTTAATGATGCTTTGAAAGAAAAAGGAGTTACTAGAGATGACAAGATCCATGGTTCACTCCTAGTTATTAATGAACTTTTACGCTGCAGTAATGTTGAAGGAGAAGTGAGTATTAGGATTATTTTCTGAACTTATCTGATTTAGTGTTATGTTTGTCACATGTAAAAGTATTATGGTGATTTTCTGATTTTCTTTTTTGAGATATTATTCATGCATTAAGAGTTTGGAGTATTTATGGAATGAAATAACATTAATTACAGTAGAATTTTTCTTGGCTCATTTAATTTTTACAATTAAGAAGTACTTAAGCAGAGAGAATCTCTCAATACCAGTTATTTTGAGTAAAGTTTTCAAATTTTTCCACCACAGCAGCAACAGGGTATCAAAATATTTTCCTTGGCTATAACAAAATTTTTTTTTTTTTTACATAAATCAATGACATTTTAAATGTAATGTAAGAATAAATAGGAGTATGGTGGTTCAATTTCAATACATTCCTGGTTCTAGTTCTATTGTTTTTAGGCTTGTTCTTCATTTTTAATAGATATTGTCTATAGGAATTCTGGAATGAAAACACCTTTTAGAAGTTGCTTATGAAAAATCAATTTTATTTTTAAAGTTTCTTTTGCAACTTTTCCAAATCATTCATGTGTTTCTACTTTACACAATTTGTGATCTTTATGAATTTTCTAATTTTTCTATAATATGCATTCATGAATTTTAAATGAATATGAATTTACAAGTTAAAAAAATATCAAGAAACATGTTTATAAAAAACATTAATACACATAACTGAGTTCTTTAATATTGGTTATTCATTTTTCACTTTTGTTTATTACTTCTTTGTATGTTATTGATTCCTCACCTAATTTGATTAATATTTACTAAGTTTGTGGTATGCATTTGTTTTCAGATGATTCGTCAGGAGCTTGAAGATATAATTCAACAGCAAGCAACTCATGAAGCCCATGGTCATCGTTACAGTTTCTTAAAGGAACTGGGCACTGGCTCACTGACCAGAAGTTTCCGTGCCTTGCACCAGCTCCACCATAATAGTCAAGCTGGTGCTCAGAAAGGGATTGGACTCTCTGCTGTTGTTAGATATCACAAAGCATTGGGCACATACCCAGGAGATTTGATGCCTTCTCGACGCATACAGGTTTATGAAAGTAACACTTGTAAACAACTGATGAGTGAACATTTTGATGCTGTGAGTTTTGCTTACTCTTTTACTTTTTTTAGGTGTAATAATTATTATTTTTTCTATTTTAATAGTTTGTACATATGTCATTACAATTTTGTATAATTACCCAAATCTAAAATTGAAAATTGGTAAAACATTTTTTGTTACTTTTTCTTTTGTTGGAGGGAAAAAGATTTACTCTTCCTTCAGTTATTTGTTAATTATCCTTTATTATACAGTGAACATGCTATGCAACATCTTTTGGTGACTTAAGCAGCATATGCTTTTTTTAAAAGTTTGTTCACTCTCATCATTAAATAAAACCTTCTTGATGTAAAAAGTTTAAAAAATTCCAATTTAGGATTCTCTTTGTGAAGAGTGACTTAAAAAAATTTTTTTTTTAATATGAAATCTACTTCAAACTCTGCATTTCTTTCACCAATCTTCAGAGTAAAAAAAAATGACTATGATGCCTTTTTATATTGATTTACCAAAGTAGGCATATTGCAGATATGTATATGATTGAATCTCATATTTGTTATTGCATGAGATTTTTTTTTATTGTTTTAATTTCTTACAGCCAGTAAGAGGCATCCGATGATATTCTTTCAAGGATACTG
The DNA here is from genome assembly GCA_019973955.1 of Trichonephila inaurata madagascariensis. NCBI lineage: Eukaryota > Metazoa > Arthropoda > Arachnida > Araneae > Nephilidae > Trichonephila > Trichonephila inaurata. The sequence continues at coordinate 64,562 of BMAV01015254.1, forward strand.
GAATTGTGAACATGTGCTGACAAAAAATTTTAATTTGATAATTTAAAATAAAGCTCTTTTAGAGCATGTAGGCCTTGAAACTATATTGTATTGTATTAATTTTGGAAAGAAAAAATTATTGCAAAAACTTTGCAATATTCCCATTCATTTATCTATGGAAAAAATCTATGTATATTACTTCTGAACTCTTCTGGGAATAAAAATCACTATTGAAAAGCTGTTAAGCATTAACCCTTAAAGAGTTTCATTTCTCCACCAGAATGTGATAAAACAAAATGTTACATTTTTTTGTTTCTTTTTAAAATTAATTTTACTATTTTAAAAGGAAAAGTTATTAAAATTAACATTTTAAATATTTTTCAGCATTTAGGATAACTTTTTAACTTAAATGAAACTAATAGTATTTTCCCTGCAAGTTATCTTTTTTCCCTACTTTAATGCCTTATAGGGAAGTTACACTTATTGGTGTAAATATAAAAAAAAGTACAATTAAGGTATTTTTTTTTTATTGCACTTACTTAACCTCTTTTAATGGACAACTATAGTCATCTTTTCAACTATTTGGTATTAAAAATTGAAATGATATGGGCTAAACGGTACAAAGGATAGAAAAACTAAAGTGCTCATACAACTTGTTTACAGGCATGACTAGGAAAGGGTTAGGTTTTTTTGAAACAGTAATACTCAAAATAATTTCTGTTTTTCATTTGACTCGTTGAATTTTAAAAGCTTTCCCTATTTATAAACATGTAAAAATTATGAACATTTTGCCTTTCCTCCATAAACTGCTAGTTTAAGTACTTATTCTACCTTAAATTACATTTGGTTTCACAATGTTAAATAATATCATTGCTAGTATGTACTGTAAAATCTGATGTGTAATGCACACTTTTTTAACTAAAAAAATAAGATCGACACTGGGTACACATTATACACTGGGTATGAAAATTAGAGTTTTAAAAATATAAAAAGAGATGAGGATAAAAAAAATTAGATTTCTACAGATATTGAAATACTTTTTTTAAAAAATAAATGACATTCCTTAAGAACTTAAAGGGCTGTAGTTCTAGAAGTATACTTTTTTTTTCTCTAAAACTTGGGATAATACCTCAAATGTCTTGAAAACATGAGCATTGCATACACACACATCGAGTTTCTTCGTAAAAAAAGGTATGCTGGTTATATGGCGAATATACCTAAAAATTAAAAAAATGCAGCTTCTAAGTATAGGTGCAGGTTATGTATGCCAGAAAGATATTTTTTCATTACAGAAAGATATTTTTTTAATGAGCATTTCTCAATTTATGATCGATCTTTATCTAATTTATTTCTATTTTTTACATTTGAATTTAATAGTTGCTGTTTGATGTTAAAATCATGGTCAAGTTCTTTTTCTCTCTGTGTATATGCATTTCTTGTAAATTGGATGAAATTGCATATGGAAGCTTATTTACTGATAAAAAGTGATATGCTTAGTAATTTTTTTAAATCAAAGAAAGAATGAGTTAAAATTGATTTAAAATCACATTAAAAATTTTTTTCAGAAAATTAACTAAAAACAGTAAAAGTAGATTGTTTAATTAACTCTTTTAAAAATCAAAGAAGTTCTTTTAAAAGTTAAAAAGTAAATTTATATCCAAGCATAAATGCATTTTATTTTACTAAGAAGTAATATATGTAAGCAGTTTTACATTGGGTAATAATTATTACCTGATAATAGTCTGCCCAGATTGTGAACTGGTTCCAAGTCACTTTCATTGTCAAAAGAGACATTGCTGCATTTTCTCAAGCTTTATTCTTGTACTGTGTAGATATTTCATTTCTGATGTTATAATCAGTAATTTAATTGTAATTATGATTCTGCTTATTTTTTTATGTATTTTAAAACACCCACACAAACAATTCTGCTAAGAGTTTATATTGTAATGTAAAGGTTTGTTTTTTTTCAGAATTGTGAGCATTAGCATGGAAATGATTTTCTAATTAGGTGTAAAGTTGAAAATCTTCTTCAATTAAGACTGTGCAGTGAGCATGCTGTTTTTCTCTCTTCATTATCACCTTAATCTGTGATGCAATCCAAAATTAAATTCGTAATATAACTGTCACATTTAAGATATCACCTATAAACGATTCACATCTATCATCAGGGCTAAAAATGTTGAAATCTTCCCTATTAATTTCATGTGTGTGTTTCAATATTATTTATTTTTTTTTATTTTGATTGGGCCAATGTTTAATTGGTTTAACTACCAATTTTGAAATTATTTTAAACTTGTCCTAAAACTAAAATTTCTTAATACTACCCTATTCAACACTGAAGGTATAGCGTCTGCTATTGGTTTACTCATTCCGAATTCTTCTGAGGCTTTAAAACATTAATTAAAAAATTCTTCACTTATTTTTATTTTATAAAGGAGTGGAAGTTCAGAGCATGTATTAGTCAAAAGAAAGGCCATGCAGGTCATCTTGAGTATGGGGTATCCATGCATTTGTATAGAACCTAATGAATTGATTAGGTGCATGCTCTACTTCTTTTATTTTTGGATTAAAAATACACTCTTTTAAAAAAAGCAACTCATAACAATTTGGTCTCTGATGATCAAGCATTTCTGATCTGATCCTCCTTAAATAACACTGATTTAAATTTCCAATTAGTATGTGCAGGGAAAGCAATCAAGTAGGAGGACATCTACCAACTGTAAGAGTCAACATCCTGCTGTATTACATATAGAAATGGGTCTATGGAGTGTTGATTTTTTTACTCTTGTACCTGTATTTTCTGAACAAGACATTCAATTCCAATGATACTATTTGTGTTTCATTATAATAATATATGTAAATAAATTTACTGATTTTGGTTACATTTGAATAATTCCTTTTTAGTGTTGTTTTTCATGTTGCAGAGAGTGTGGGCATACCATCTATATATACATACTAGCTGCATGGCCCGTTGTTGCATGGGCTTTATGGAGTGCATAATTTTTTACCAATGGAAATTTCCGCTTCCCCTCTCTGTGTCATTACTTCTTGGTTTTGGGTGTGATTTCTATATCAATGTCATTAAAATTCCCTTTTTCAAAATATCTTCTGCCTCTTCGCGCCGTCGGATGGTATGTTTTCCCTCTGCTTAGCCAGGCATTGTGCACGGGCTTTTTCCGAGAGTATAACTTTATCCCAATGGAAATTTCCTTTTCCCCTCTCGATGCCAGCACTTCTGGGTTAGGGTGTATGCGCGATGTATGTGATTGCTATACTTATGTCATTAAAATTATCTTTTGCAAAATGTCTTCAATTTCTTTTCTTTTGCAGACAAGTTTCTTTTCCTTTAGCTTAGCTTAACTTAGCTTGGGCTTTTTCGTGTATAAAACTCTTTTTCAATCTTATTTTTGCTTATGATAAGATCTTTCTTTAAATTTCTATTTTCGATTTCTAATTTACAAAATTAATCTAGTTTTACCCACAAGAAAAAAGACAATGTATGATTTTATTATTAAATAATTAATTTTGTAATAAATAAAAATAACAATACTGATTTCGTTTTTTTTAAATATTAATTTATATCCATTTTTATTAAATAATGAATGAGAAAAATTCTTACCATTAACTATTAAAATGACTGGTTATTTTTGCATGTTTGATTATTCCATTAAAAATATGTAACTATAAAAAAAATGTATGGGAGAGAAAACCTAGATATGTTTTTGTTTGCATTCACTGCATAAAGAGAGATTCAAAATGTAAATAATACTATCTGATGAAAACATTTCAGCATTTTCGTATATTCTTAAAGCTTTTCACTCTAAATTGCTTTTTTAACAATAAAGAAAACTATCAGTTGCAATGTATCGGAAAGTTGTCTTTTTGCACATGCTCCATAAGCCTCAAACTGGTCATCTCCTGTCGTAGGTTTATCACAATTAATTATTATTGGCATTTGATGATTTTAGCAAGTTTTTTTTCATTGCATTTTTATGGCTCCTTGAAATGGAAAAGTGCCTTTTTTAAAAAAATTTTATGTGCAAAAAAACAGAAAAATAGAAAATTTTCAAACTTACAAAAATTTATAAATTTTTTAAAGTTTTATATTATTTCATCTCAGTCTAACTTGGCAGTGATGAGAAAGATACACATTGTACCAACCTACTCGAAAAATAGTTGTAACTTTCTTTCTTTCTTTTTGAATTAAAATTCTAGAAAATCCATAGAAATTTGTAAAAAATGTAAAAAAATTATAGAAATTGGGATTTTAATAATATATTTCAAGTTAGTCACATGTTAAAAGCATTTATTTTTTAAACAAAGTTAATACAGTCAATAGAGCAACGTCATGATATTCTAAATTTGGCTGAAAACAGATTTTTGACGCCAACTTTTGTCATTGTTGTAACAATAACATTCTTACAACAATGCAGACAAATCAAAGTTGGCACCAAAAACCAGTTTTTTAAAGGTTTTAATTAATATCTTTTTAACTAATTACAGTATCGAAATATAAAAGGTCAAAATGGCTTCCTTGGATCATTCCCGATCTTTTGCTACCTTCAGTGAGTTTCTGCGCCGTGCTGTTTGTGAGAAGATAGACACAAATAGATAAATAGATACGTTCGTTTACCTACGAATTTTAATACTGTAGATATACTTATCTTTACAAGTATGCAGTGAAAGTCATTTAACACGAAATTGAAGGGACTGAAATATTTTTTTGTGTTAAAGGATATTGCAAAGGAAAAAAATATATATTCAACAAAATTAAGTTTATTAGAGTACATGTTATTTACATAGATATGTATGTCAGGTTTGAAAAGTTTAGCTTCAAAATTAAGTAAATAATAAATAAAAATAGAGCAAACTCTTTATTATCGCGTAGGGATTTGAAGATAAATAAGCCTATTTTAAGGAATGCTGACAAAAGAGTGAGCAGAAAAGAAAGACTAGCTGGTAACTCCTCGCTGCAATGTTGTCTATTGTTCCTCCTGGTTGCGTGCCAAAGGGCCACCATGTTGGATTTCATATGCTTTAAGAAGAATAAAGAACTGTTAATTAAAGATGTGTTCCTTTGTTCACCAGCAGGCTTGGGGCCTGACATGTATATATGTATGTATTTAATAAAAATTAATGAAACAAAATATTCACAAGAATTTAAATGAAATTTTAATACAAAATTTTTCAATTTTATTTGAAAAACTAAACATTTATTGAGTTTTTGAATCTTTAAATCCTCATACTTGGCCATTCTCATCCATTTTTGCTCTGGCTCAAACTTAGTCCATTCAAACATTTCTATAATTTGTTATCTTTTTAATTTTTCTTGATAATGTGGAGCTAGAAATAAAATTTTTTTTACGGATTTCCATTTTCATCTTCTGTTTTTGATCAACAGACTTTAGAAGCTCAATCTTCATTTTAAGCAAAACAGCAGTTTGTTTTTCCCCTGAGCTCTTTACTATTGTGCTCGTAAAAAAATTCTTCCAGAATAGAGGAAGGGGGGGGGGGGGGGAAAACAGACCAAATTCACTTATCTTTACCCATGCTGCAATGTACTAGTCTCCAAATTCCAAAGCGAACTGATGGGAGAAGAGATGTTTTTGTGTGGCATTTGTAGGGGCAGAGAGTGAAAGCAGCTTAGTTAAACAAAATTGACTCGTATCACTGGCTATTCCAGGAGTATTTCAATGCTAGATTAGCCTGCTTTATATATAACATGTGGAGCTACCTATCTTTCATTTCACACCCCTCTTAAATCTCACCTGTGTGGCTGGTGTTTTCCTTCATTCCCAGAAGGGAAATCTTTTCGTGCTGAGCAATTTTTGTTTCATTTTAAGAGTAAAAAAAAAAATGCATGAAAATACATTGTAGTTTGCTGGAACTGCTGTATTATTTCCTGTTAACCAATATTTCATCTTAAGCATTTCCTTGTTAAATGTATTTCTTTGTATATACATATAGGTGTTGAAAACAATGTCATATAAGATTATTTTAAGTTTTATTTCAAAATTATGATTTTAAAGTTGAAAATGGTAGTTAAATCATTTTAATCCTTTCTATGAAATTTTGCAGGTATGCCAACAAGTCTTACGTTATAGAAGTATTAAAAATGTCTATATTCAACAAACATTACTGAACATTATTCCAAGACTTGCAGCCTTTCAAACTGAAAGATTTGTAAGGAGGTAAGACATAAAAAATTTATTAAAATAACAAGCTTACCATATCTAAACAATTTGTTAAAGGAATTTTATACTTAAATTGAAGAAAAATAAATTCATTTTGAAAAAAGAGTCTTTGATTAATTACTGAAAATTGAATGATTTTGTATTGAAATATTGGTGGAAATAATATGAAATGTCATTTGTAAATATTTTTGTCAATTTACTATTTTAAAATGCAATATAGAATGACTATCTTTTGAGATATAAACAGATTAAATGTATAATTACTATTATAAAGAAATTTTATACAAATAAGACTAATTGAAAGTATACTCTGAATTTTAAGACATCATGTTATATATTGTGTTATGTAGCCAGTTTTTTTTATGTTCATTGGTTTTGTAAGTTTCTTTTTATTTAGTTCTTTTGCCATTTTTATGAAAATGCTTTTTTTTGTGTGTGTACTGTGATGATATAAGTGAAGGCATACATGTATTTTCTCAAAAAGGAAAAGAAAAAATGATAAATTTAATAATTCATTATTTTTCCAAATGTGTATTTATATAATCTCTTAATGTTGCAGAGATAGCTTCTAAATTTTAAACTCAAATTAATGAACTTAGAAAAATGCATAGAACTTTTCAGTTCTTTAAAATGATAGACAAAAGTGAAAAAAATATTGAGCATAGTGTGGCATCATTCTATATTTATCTATTAGAGAGATAAAATTCAGTTTACAGTTTGATCTATCTGAAGTAGCATTGAAAGCTTTACTATTTCTACTTAGTTAAAATTTTGAAATGGCCACTAAGTGTCTGGAGATTATGATTGAAGAAAGAAAAATAATCACCTGGTTCATGTAATCAGCATAAATCATTGAATGATGTTGGTGAAATAGTTAACAGCTATTTGAACACAATAAGAACTGTGATAAATTTTTTTTAGAGGAACTGTGATAAATGTACCCATACATGGCTGCCTGAAAGGTCTTATAAAAAAGAGGGAAAATTGTCAATATTGTTAAAGTAAATCTAAAAATTTCTTTCAAGTACTAGTGTGCTGAAACATTCAAGAAAGATTTAAATGTATTTTATCTAAAATTTACCCTCTAAATTCTTCTTTGGGATGGTTACATATCTAGAGTAGCCTGATGAAAAGTACATGCCAATGGAACCAATCAAAAGAAAAAGTCTGTTTTTGCAAAGCAGAATTTTGATAAAGATAATTTTTTTTGGTTTTATGTATTGTTTTCAAAGGAAAGTAAATTCTTTGCTATTTAAGGAGTTTAATCTGGTGACTAGTGAAAACTGAACTACAAAGGAAAAAAAATGTTTCAACAGTAGTAAAACTTGGGAACAGAAATAGGATGGTATGGGTTTGCATGTCAGGTGCAGGTATTGGTAAACTTAAGCTCATTGATAGCACAATGGACAAGCTACTAAAAAATCCTTGAATATAATTTTCAACACAGGGCCATAAGCTTCATCTACACAACAGCTTCTCCATCCAACAGGACAATAATCCTAAACTTATGGCATGTATTGTCTCTGTTCTACCATGCACCAAACATTTAGTAGAATCCTTAGTCTTAGATCCGATGAAATATTTCTAGAAACAAGGTGTATTGAACATGTGAACCATTTGAAAAGGTTTTTCCTAGACGAATAGGACAAAATTTCTTCTCAAACTGAAATTGATGTTCATGCCAAATAGACCCAAAGCTGTTTTAAGAAACAAAGGAATTGTGCTGCAAAGTATTGACCACATTTTATTTTGGTATTTTAATCACTGTGCTTTTACTTTTGTCCTCCTTTTTGATGAGTTGAAAAGCTCTTTTTGTAAATTTATTAATGTGAATTAAAAATTTTGTAGTTTCCTGTAAAATATTTAAAAGATTTTATATAAATAACATTGACTTTAATAAATTAATGAAATGTAACCTTTACCTTCCAATTCATTTTTTAAATTTTTAATTTAAGTGCTAATTAAGCTAAAGTTTAAGTGTGCTTTCACTTATATGTCCATTACTTTATCTGATTGTAAGAAATCTTTTTCACATTTGTGGAAGTGCAGAAAATTTTTCTTGTGTTATTAACAGTAATATTTTTTAAATAATGAGGCTAATGTTATTAGGTTGTAACAGCCATTTAAAATTTATTTTACTGATCTTTGTATTTTACTTTGGTTTTCATATTAACTGTTCCATATTTTTGAAATTAATATGAAGTTTTTAAAGTTATTTTGAAATGTTAAATTAATTTACTTAATTTTTAAAAATAAATTTTATTTTTATTACCCCAGTGCACAAGATGAAAAAATACATATTATCATTCAGTACTGATTTGGTAATTCCAAGTATTGATTGAATATCAAATAAAAGTTTCTTAAATGTAGTTTTATATTTCTGATTTACTATTCTGTATGTTAGATATTTAATTGTGTGTAATTTGCTGGTACTGCATGTGGCAAAATTTTGATACTTTTCCCCAACATTTATTTTTTATAAATGGCTTCTAAAGAGTTAATTGAAATGCTGTTCACATGAACTTCATTGGAAATGCTATAATTATTTTAATATATCAATTTTTTTCTCAGATATTGTTAATTTACTTCTTTTACTTTTAGTGTAAAACATAGATTTGGATGCATCTTTTCAATTTCTCCAGAATTAATATTATTTTGGAAACATGATGGATCATTTTTATTTATGATACATTTAGTCCTTTTATTTAAAATGAATAATTTATGTATTACTATAAATATATTTGGAAATTACAATGCATATATTGCTTAGTAAATTTTCTTGGATATTGAAATAATGCACTGTTCTTTAAACACTGTCCAAGTAAAGAAAATTATCTTAATGTATGAAATTAATTTATGTCAAAAAGATTTCTATTTGTTTCATTTATATGCTTATTCATTAATTTAAGGTAAAGTTTGAAGGAAAAATTTGCTTTGCTATTCATATTTTAACAGACCTTTCCATGCATGATTTATTTTCTTTTTTTTCAATGCAGTTACTTAAATGAAACCATGTCTTACCTACTTGGTTGCCTGAAACGAGACAGGGAACGTTATAATGCATTCAATGCTGTTGGACTTTTAGCTGTAGCCGTGAAATTGGATATCAAACCTTATATCCCTAAAATTATGGATGTGATTCGAGCATCACTTCCATCTAAAGATGCTACCATAAGGTATTTTTTTTTTCTTTTAATATTTAATTTGTAGATGTGTTAATACATAATTTATATGATTTTCTCTTTTGAATTCACCTTACAAAACTGAACAAAATGATTGAATTATCTTCCTTATATGTTTTATTTGATTTTAAATAGAAGCTGAAAATTATATGCACATTAATTTTTATTCATTTTTATATGTGATTTTACTTTGCGACTGAGACATATGAATCAACTTTGTTAATTTTTCCACTATTATGTTATAAAATTAAAATGTTATTTAAATTAAAAAAAAAAAAAACTGAAAATTTTTTGTTTTTACTTTTTTATGGAGATTTCTCTCTTTATTTATTCAGCTTGGTTTTTTTTCAAACATCATGTATTATTAATATAATGTGCAACTATAAAACAAGATAAATATTTATAAACTATGTATACTTTATGGAATCATGTAGTTTTATTTAATTAAACACATATATAGAGAGTGGGCATGAAATAACCTGTAATGTTGTAACCTGTAATGTACCTTATTTTTCTTATAAAATCACCTTTACCCCCCCCTCCTGTAATGTAAATTCTTGTGTGTAACTATATACATTCCTATCAATTTACCTTAGTGTATGAGTTTTTGTGAATCTGGTTGATACAAAAATAAATTTTTCTCAAAGTAATTTTTTATCAAAATATATTGGAAAGTGGCCATGGTAACCTAGTGATCAAGGTAACAGACTCACGGCTAGCGTGTCATGAGTTTGAGCCTAGTACAGCTGAAAACCCACCGTGCAGAGGGGACTGATGTATGTTAAATATGTTGAGGCTCGAACATCCTCCTATTGGTGTGGTGTGGAGCTTAAAGGAGATGGAGGGGGGTTGCCAGCTCTGGTGTCTTCCTTGTCACTTGATTTTGGTTTAAAATTATAAGGTCTATTGCCAAAAGCCCTCAAGTAGCTAAATAGTGCAACATTAATATTCACTCACTCACTATCTTTACTTGAAAATTTTCTTTACGTTATTTTAAAAATATTTGTATATCATGCATTGTTTTGTAAAATTTAAAATTTTGATTATGTGTTATTTTAATATTTTACTTGAAATATCACTCATATGTTATTTCAAAAGTCTCACATACTTGATTTTCATTAACACATTATTCATTTTCAAAAGTTAGCAGGTATTTATAATTATCAAAGCAGATATAAACTGTACTAAGAACTGATAAGAACTTAGTATTATGAAAAGCAGATCAAGAGTATCTGACAAGAAATGTTTATGATTATTTTCTTTTACTTTTAGTAAGATTATTGTGTCAAATTGTAATAAGCATTTTTTCCCCCATGTAGAAAGAAATCACCTCAGATGGAGCCTGCTGTATTTACTTGCATCAGTATGTTAGGGCGAGCAGTTGGTCATACAATTATGCAGGACATTAAAGAGCTGTTAGAACCCATGATGGCTACCGGATTGAGGTATATGCTTTTTAAGTGCTAATTTTATTCATACATATTTTCATTTATTTTTAAAAATTCATTAGATATATTGATACAATATTTTTTTATATTACCAGTTAAAAAAGAAATAAAAACAGTACAAGTAGTTAATTTAATTCATCTTTTTTTTGTTTTTTGAAAAGGTAAGGTGCACAGTTTTTTAAAATGTAAAAATCATTATCAGATTAGACAAACAAATTGGTGAAAGTGATTTTTATAAAAATGATTATATTACTGCCATTATATAAAATAAGAATTGGTACAACATAGTTTGTTGTACATTTCTAGAGGATTTATGAATGTAAAAATTTCCTTTTTTTAATTGAAAGTTCTCTTATGAGTCAATTAAAAACTGATTTACTAATGACATTTTTTTATGTCTTTATAAATTGTTTTATTTGCATAAATGTTACCTGTTTTAGTTTTGTTAAGATTTTTTTTATTTTAAAATCCATTTATATTGTGAATGTAGTCCTGCTTTGACTGCTTCATTGCGTGAACTCGCATGTCAGATTCCTCAGTTAAAGAAGGACATCCAAGAAGGACTTTTGAAAATGCTTTCAGTTGTCCTCATGAGAAGGCATCTGCGCCATCCTGGCATGCCGAAGCATCTCACCAATCAAGCTCCTTCTTCAGGTATTATCAAAACTACTATTATTTCTTTCTGTAATATAAATTTATTAAATATAAAGTAAATAATGTAATATAAAGTAAATTTTTTGAAGTTTTTAAATAAATTATTGTAAATAATCATGAATTTTGTAGCATTCTAATATAATATGAGTTTCAGTGAAATTTTCTTTCTAGATGGTTTCAAAAATATTTTGCTTTTTCAGCTTTGCATCAAAGTTTGCTTGAAGTAAATGATGTAGCTAGCATAACATTGGCTCTAAAAACCTTGGGTAGCTTTGATTTTCAAGGTTAGTCCATCAATGTTCATTTGTTTCAAGAATTAAGTTAGTGGGAAGAAATGATTATAATGTTATGGTTTTATTACTATTTCACAGGTAGACCCTTAATGTTATTTGTCCGATATTGTGCTGAAAATTATTTATCGAGTGAAGTAAAAGAAATAAGGTTAGAGGCTGTGCGTACGTGTTGTAAACTTCTCTCTCCAGCAATCCAGGTATGATTCATGCTGTTTTAAAAGGCAACAAATATTTTAAATTAAATTCATGATTTAAAATGGTTTTATTTTATTCAAATGATTGGTTTTTTCATCTGCTTATATTATTATTTATCAATTAATGGATTATTTATATTTTTGGATTTGTATTTTTTTTGGGAGGGGGGGGGGAGGGGGAGGCAAATGTTAGAGTTATTTTTATATATATATTTTGCTTTTACTTCGCAATATCCAAGAATATTTTCTGGTATTTTTTATAGCAAATCAATGAATTTGTAGATGAATTTAAAATATTTCTTTTATTTTTTCCTTAAATTGGATTCTTCAAGTTTCATGGATTTTCAAGTTGAAATAGATTTGCAATTAATATTTTTTAATGGAATTTTATGCAAAATTTAATTGTTGTTCATATTATTAAATTCAGAGTAGGAATAAATTCATTAATATTTTATAAATAAGCCATCGCTTTAAATAAAAAAGAAGCATGTCTGATTTACATATTTGTTCAAATTTACATATATATATGCTTAATCAGAATGTAAAAATATTTTTTTCTCTATTTGTAAGTGCAATACTTTGCTGTAATCAAAGTATTGACATTTTTTAAAAATCATATTTTGTGAATATTTTCTTTGAATTTGCTAGGGAATGAAAGCAAGTGGAAGGTACAGTCCTTCTCTCATGGCAACTGTTCAGGAAGTCTTAGCAAAATTGCTTATGGTTGGAGTAACAGATTCTGGTAAAGTATTATTTAAGAGATGTTGCATTATTCCCCTTTTCTCTGTGTGTGGTGAACATTTGAACATGGAAATCTAATCTGAAACTGTATTTTTAATATGCATATTATTTAAATCATATTATGAGATTGATGTGATTGCCATGCTTTTGAAATATTTTAAATACAGAAAGTTCTGAAAATTATTGTCAAGAAAATGTTTTTTTATTGAAGATCATAAACATTCTCAAAATCACCAAAGAATTTTCAATATGTTAAAATATAGATCTTATTTTAAAGCTAATAATGTTTATTACAGTAAGCTTTCATCTATCTGGGAGCTGATCAACTTGAAAGCAAATCGTCCTGGAAAAAATTGTCAGATACTTAAATATTCAAAAAATTTAAAAATAAATTTATTAAATGAAAATAAATGTATGACCTTGTGTGTCATACCAAAGATTTTACCATTTTTTCAGAAATAAAATCTACGACATGAGTTCATGTCTTTGCAGTGTGTTTAGGGAAAATTCAAGAAAAGATGCAAATTTGCTGTGTTGCCTACAAAGATTCTGTTGTAAAACTCAAAAAATTTAACTAATTAATAAATTTGAAAATTGTTCGATATTGAAATTGTTGAATATAATGTAGACTACGCTGTGTAACATCATTAAAAATGAATGAAAGCTAGTTAAATTTTCTGGAACACTGTTTAGTGAAAGTAGAGCTATGATTGGAAGAAAAACTCTAGAAACTTCCAACATTTAATGAATTTGTTGTTCCCCAACAGTTGTTCCCCCTGTATCAGGTACTGTTTGTGCAGCAAAGCAGTAAATTTCATGATGAATGGAAATTAATGGAGATTGTTTTGTAGAAGTACTCCAGGATATATATGGCTCTTAGAAATGTCTTTTGGTTCTGTACTATTATAGTCCTTCCATGTCTTAAAACTTGTTATTAAAGCAATTCATTCCATCATGGCATTAACATCTTTTTTTTTTTGCCACAGAAAGCTGTGTTATTTTTATGCTAAGCACTTAGTCAATCAAATGAGGATGGTTTGAAATCTGAAATTAATAATGTATTTGACAAGTATTTATCAATGAATGTGACAGCTTTAATGCAACCAATTGATCAAAGAATGATTCAAAACCTAAATGTAATTTATTGCTGGAAGTTTCTGTTCAAGTTTCTAGAAGAGGATAGCTATGATTTGCTTGTGTTTTGGAAGATTTTGGAAGTGTTAGAAGATGTTTACTGCATTGCTTGTACTTGGTAATCAAGATTGTTAACTTTAAAAGAAATCATGGTTAAAAATGTTACTGGAAAGTATTGCAGGAGTTTCTTGATTTTGAAGACAGTATTTATGAAACAATATTGTTTTCTTTCTTTCTAATGGGGCTGTGGATTTGTAATTACCATTGCAAACTTAGTACATTCCCGGGAGCTGGTATCACTTTTTAGTGTGGTATCATATAGATGGATATCAATTTGCTGCAATGTAATTTTGTCACCCAGTTTCCTCTCCAGAGGGAGGCACCTGACCTCTGACGATGCAAAACTTTGTAATAGGACTTTAATTTTACTGAAGACACCCAAACCAAATAGGCATCCTAGGAATCTTTAACATGCTGCATAATCATACAACATGGACGCTGTCGATTTTTGTGTCATGAAAATCCATGGATTTGTGCCGGGGTCTAACCCACGAACTTGGTGCACACCACTACCAAACCAACTATGCCACCCAGGCGATATGAAACAATATGAGACTGAAAGTGTTTTCAACACTTTACAAAACAGATGTGGAAGCAGCTTATGATTAATTAAATGAAGACAGTAATTTGACGGTAAATATAAATTGTACAAAATGTGCTAAGTCCCATTTTTGTGCTAAAACGTATGTGAAGTTCTTGGTTGCTTAGAAGAAGCCAGCTTGTATTTAACCAAGGACACAGTAACAATGTAGAAAAGTTAATTGTGAGAAATCTAACCCGTAACATTTGGCAAAAAGCTTTTGAAAAAATGGAGCAAATGAGTTAAACTTACTTGAAACAGTAATCAATTAAATAAGCACTCATTTTTGCTTATTAATTTGTGTATGTTTTTTCTCCCAGTAATAAGAAATAAAGTGTTTACTGATTTGTTTTTACACTTATATATATTTTTTAAACCTAAATGCTAAAAATTATTTTAATTTTTAGAATATTTGTGCTAAAATCTTAATTCCAAAGATGTTTCAATATACATTACATTTTTATTTAAAAATATTCTTTTCCATTTATAAAATTTTATACTCTTTTTTTTTTTTTTTTTTAATTTCAGATCAAAATGTTCGGTATTCTGTCCTTGCATCATTAGATGAAAAATTTGATCCTCATTTGGCTCAGGCAGAAAATCTAAATGCACTTTTTGTAGCTCTGAATGATGAAATGTTTGAAATTCGTGAACTTGCCTTGTGTACTATTGGTCGCCTCAGTTCTGTTAATCCAGCATATGTTATGCCTTCATTAAGGAAAGTTCTTATTCAGGTTGGTTTCTCAAATTTGTGTTTCACTTATCATTTATTACTTTGTGAAATTTGATTTTATGCTTTAGTGAATTAGATGTGAATTGTGCTGTTCATGCTAATTTGTCTTGTAAAGTTTTTAATGTGATCGATAAAAAATTGTTATTATTCTAGGAATTCTCTTATAAAAAGTTCATTTATTTTTCACGATTTAATTTTCAAAACCAATATATTTAAGAATTTGTTTAGCTAATTTATTTGATTAGGTATATCTGAATAATTTTAGTGTGCAGAAACCAGTTAACAGGAAAATAACTTACAATACAAATCAAAAAATTATATTTTTTTGTCTGTTGTAGAAAGTTGTTTAGGGATGTTAGGGCTGAATGTTTCTTTTGTGAGTATCACTCATGGGCCAGAGGATTTTTTTGCAGTTTGATAAATCCTCCAAAATATTAAAATATGAATGCATTGTGTTCTGTAGGGTAAATAAACAGCATATGTTTTATATATTTTGTGCTTATATATTTTATTTAGGCTGGTTATTTCTGGTTGAAGTACATTTTTTACACATTTATGCTTACTATTTAATGACTTTTAACATTATGCATTTGATAACTGAATGTGTTACTTAAAATTCTTTTTTAGTATAAAAATTTTTTTAAAAAAAGGGTCTACACACAATCCTACATTACAATCATTGCACTCATAATAAATCGTTTGCTATTTTGGAGGATTTTTGTGGGAATCAATGAAAGCTAAGTTTTTTATTGGGGATAACCATGGAGAAGCATTTTCTATCAATGTGCTTGTCATGCATATTTCTGAAATGTCATCATTAGATTTGTAAAGAACGAGACAGTTGGAATATATTATTACAACACTCAGAGTCTGTTTCAGAATCAATATCTGAAATATTTTGCATCATTTCTGCTATTTCAAATTTAGCTGAACATTTTGAACACTTCAATATTGTAATGGTAAAAACAGAAAAAAATTAATCTGGGAGATCTAATTATATGCATTAAAAATTACTGCAAACCCAAATACCCAGTGCTCTAGTGAAAATAAAGCTCTCTTACAACAAACAAATACTAAAAACTCATTGGAAGAGGTGTCATAAAGCAAGCCATTTAAGAACATAACTTTCTTCTTATGTTTATGGATCAAAATCCATGTGCATGTGAATCATTTTTCTTACATTTTGAGTAGAAGGTCAAACCTACATGTATCCTACACAGTAGCGCACACAGAACTTTTCCAAGGGGGGGTCCAGGGTCGAAAGTCCACGATTCTTGTACCATGTTCCTTTTGATTTTGTTGATTTTTGGGAACAAAAAACAGTAAAAAACTAATTATTGAATAAATAATTAGTATTAATTAATAAAATTAATCATTAAAACAAATATTTAATTAAATTTTACATATATACTTAAAATTATAAACAATGTGAAAAAAAATCAAGGGTTTTGGGGGGGGACCCCTAGGACACCCCCCTTGTGTGTGCCACTGATCCTACATCCTATGGACTTATAATGCCATGTATTGCCAAAGAAATTGAGATTTTCAAACACTCCAAACTACTGACATGTATATATGACAGCTGGGGATGAATGAAAAAATGCCCTGGCACACATACATGATGACTGGAAACTGAGTGTGTTTTATGCTGTCATGTGTATGGGATGGTTGGTAGGAAGGGGGTTAAATAAGAAATACAATAAGTTGTAGCCATTACTGAATTCGGTGTAAGTTCCATATAGTAGTAAATTTCGTTGTAAGTGATTATAATAATGAGTTTTTTAGACAACAGCATAATTATCATTAATTAATATTTTACCTCTTTTGTGAAGAATGTCTCAGGTTTTGAAAATTGGATGTGATAACAGTAGTATGGGGGGGGGGGCGTGGAAGAGCTGCATTTGGTTTTTAATGCCAATGTCATTCTCATTTAAAAGAATATGGAGTATGTTAATATCTTGAGATAAGTTTGAACTGTCTGTTTATTAGCACATTTTACCAATATCACAAGCATATTTTTACCAATAAAACTAGAACAAATATCTTTGTCCAAACATTATGTGGGGATTTGTTGTAAAAGGACTATAATAACTTTATAAATCCAAACAAGTGTTCATTTTTTTCAATACCATAAATAACTTTGTCATACTATTTGTAATACTATTAATTTTTGGATTCAAATTAAATATTTTCAGCTTATATTTACTTTTTAACTATCTTACTTATAATTAAAAACATTTAAGCTATTCTGAATTGTTTAAAATCATATAAAAAAGTTGATAAATATTTATATGTTTGGAGAAATTATTTACATAAGCTTTAAAATAGATTTAAAAGTAATCAAATTTTTTATTGTTCTTATTTAATACAATATATTTTCTTTCTACAGATTCTCACAGAATTGGAGCATTCTGGAGTTGGAAGAAACAAGGAACAGAGTTCAAAAATGCTTGGTCATCTCAGTGCTAATGCCCCTCGTCTTATACGTCCTTACATGGAACCAGTTCTAAATGTAATCTTCGTAATAATAGAATATATAAATTATGATTCATGTATCAAAAGTTATACTAAAACTTTTCTTTTCTAGATTTCCTGCATTAAAACTTTGAATATATAAATAAATTAAACTTTAACCCTTTAACGCGCAGTGGTATCTCTCCGAAACCACCATTTTCTAGAAAATACCTCTAAACGCGCAGTGGTATTTGAATGAAACCAATGGTTCTACAGACATCTTTTATCTTTCATAAAAGATATTAGATGTCAGCACTTTACAAAAAACTCTTCTTTCTGTGAGAAAAATGCATTGTTTTAAAAACCTTTTTTGAACACTTTCAAAAAAAGTTTCTTTAGCAAATAAAAACAGATAAATGTTCAAAGTAAGTTATGTACATTTTTGCTGCATATGCTGTTCATAGCATAACTAATTTTTAGAATGATAAATTATAAAAAGAACTGCCTCATAATAAGTCATCTAAGTGGTGGTTTCAAACGCATACCACCGCGCGTTTAGAACATGAAAACTGTCCGACTGGTAGCACTCACGCATGAGATATTCCCTCTTGTTTTTCTTTTTCTGCCTCAGGCAGTGAAGTAACTAATAATTTATGGGGATTTTGCCATTTGCTTTGGGGGAGGGGATTTTGTTTATATTGAAATGGTGATGTTTTTCTCGAATGGAAATTTTTTCTCATCTCATTTACGTTCTTTTTATACTGAAGAGAGGTCAAATTTTTTGGATGGTGAATATATGTTCTAATATAGCTGATACTATTTCTTTTAATATTATTTTTGTTTACCTCTTTCAATTAAATTTGCTAATATTTAATCTTTTGAAGATAAGTTTTATCAGTATTATTGCATGTTTTAATAATTTAATAATAAAGAAACAATGAAAAAACTGGCTATTGAAGTTGACTTCAATCTCTTATAGTTATATTTAGTAATATTTAACATTTGAAATGTAATTCTAATACTTAATATTGCATGTTTTAGTAAATTTATTACAAAATATATAAAGAATAATCTTACAAATCTGATCCAAATCATATATTGTTCATCCGAGAATTATGTCATAAGTGCGCGGTGGCACTCCAATGGAACCACCTCTTCCCTTGGGGGGGGGGGTAATGTACTGTAATTTTTTTAAAAGGTATTTTCTCTGTTCTTAGGTTTTATACATTGCATTTATTAATTTTATTTTGAAAAATTCAGTGAATTTATTTTTCCGCGCGTCAAAGGGTTAAGACAATATTTTGTGATAATTTTTTTTTAATCTTTTTTTTCATATTTGTGATGTTAAACTTTATATTCTATAAATTAGAGAGGAAAGGGGAAATTCCTGTATGCAAAATTTTGAAATTAATTAAAAAAATAGAAAATAATGAAATATTTTGTAGAAATTAGAAATACATTTCTGCAAGAATTTGTTATTGAGAGATAATACATTCATTATTAGTTTTGATACTATAGTTATCAACTTAAGTAATTGCATAATCTTATCACAAACTCTGAATTTTTTTTTTATTTCAAAGGAATTTTAAATTAATGTTTAATTTTTCATACTCTAAACTATCTATTTATTTATATCTTAACTTTATTTACCAGGTACTTATTCCAAAATTAAAAGACCCAGATCCTAATCCTGGAGTGACCATAAGTGTCTTGGCTGCTGTTGGTGAGCAGGCACAGGTGATTTCTCATTTGATTCTAAACAGTTAAAAACCATATTTATTCTCATGATTAAATAAATTCTATTTAATAATTTTATTGTAAAGTTATTGTAATAAAAACACTATAAATACCTAATGTGACAGCAGTAGCTACACTTAGTTTCAGAACTAAATTTAGATTTGAACGGGAAAGTTGTTATTGAAATATTTGAAGCTATATATTTATATTGTTTCAGTAGTAATAAATTTATAGAGAGGTTGAAGAAATATTCCTGTTTCTTATCCTTCCTTTTTAAAAAAGGAATTATCAGTGTTATTTAATTCATTGCTTTTCCTTTCCAGTAGTGATTATAATTTTTGTTTGAATTGGAAAAAATTAGCTCCATCCCCTTCTTTCCATAAAACAAGGTCATATAAGATGAATTCATATAACACAGCAGAAAAATTGTGATTGTGTTTGTATAACATAGTAAAAAAATGGGAAGATGCTGCAATTTTTTTTACATTTTAGCTCCAACAATTCATTTAACTTTTGGCTGGTAACACAATTGTAACATTACTGTGTTTCTCAAATTAGGGGCAAATCCCATTTTTAGAAAATATTTTCTCAATTTTTTCTAGTTGTGATGTGCATTAAATGTGCCGGGGAATAAAACTTTAATGGGGTATGAGTTATTTTATTCTGCATAAATTTGAGAAAAAAAGTATTAGGAAAATGAATCTTTGTGAAATTAAACTCAATTTCATTAATTAGAAGTGCATATCTCTTATGCCTGGTACATGCATACTACCAATTAAAATGTGTTTAAAATCAAGTATTTGTACAAAGCGAGGAATACAACATTGATTCATGTAATATGGAATGTATCTTCTGTGATGTGGGAAGGGTCTATCATATATTCTAGGAGTTTTATGCTTTCCACCTATTTTATCATTCTGAAAGTTCACTTGATTGAAGATCATAATTTTTGCAATAATGTAGAATATTGCAACTTTCGGCAATTTTCTTAAAAAGGTAAATGTAAAAAATGGATTTGGGACATTTTTCATTCAAGGCAATTACATTTTATCTGAATAAATATATAAAATGATAATGTAATGATGTACTGTTATTTAAATTTCATTAATATTAAAACATAAATTTTGCATAAAATTTTCTTTGTTGAATTCAATTTTATAAATTGTAAGAATTTTTAAAGAGAAGTTAATCGTAAATATAGATTTTTATTAACTGATGTAGATTGTTTACAGAATGATTGATGGGTTATATTGTGCCATTTAATTTGCCTATTGACTGATTTATCATTCAAGGATAATTTTTTTAGCCATTAATTTCTGTTTAATTTATAATATTTTTTTTTGAGAATCTTTTGTTTTGTTTCTTATTATTGGTTTAGGTTAGTGGTATTGAAATGCGGAAGTGGATGGATCAGTTGATGCCGATTGTTCTCGATATGATGCAAGATTCTTCATCATTGCCTAAAAGAGAAGTAAAAATTCATTTACAATTAATTTTAAAGGGTTATAATTATTTTAATTACCTTATTCAAAATTTATTTTTGTAGTATTACATGCTTGTGATAAAAGAAGATATACATAAAAGAAAAACTTTTTTACCTAATTGGAACAAATTTAACATTTTCTTATTATGGTTGTACAGCAATCAGTAAGTTATTGAAATTAATTTGATTTAACAATTTTGCTAAGTAATATAATTGATAAGAAAAAGTGCTGTTTTGTTTGGTGAATATGATGCTAATTTTTTGAATGACTGAATAAAAATCTATTTAGGTTGCTTTATGGACGTTAGGTCAGATGATTGAAAGCACAGGCTATGTTATTGAACCCTATGAAAAATATCCAAATCTTTTGGAACTTTTATTAAATTTTCTCAAAACAGAACAGTCATCAACTATAAGAAGAGAGGTATTGTATAAATTCTTACAATTACCTTTATGTAGAATACAAGAAAAATGCAAAAAATATTCTTTTGATTAGTACTTAAAATTGCTTGTTTCTGAATGTTTCATTATTGTAGGCTATTCGTGTTCTTGGATTATTGGGAGCTTTAGATCCTTTCAAATATAAAGTTAATCTTGGCTTGATTGATCAGTCTGGAGAATCTAGTGGAGTTTTGAGTATTGGAAACACAACTACTGAAAATCAAGGTAAATTTTGCCTAGTGTATATATTTTATCATGTTTGTGAACACAAGTTACTATTTTTAATATGTTTGAAAGTTCTTTGGGTGAGGGGAGATATAAATTTTTAAATTTGTTTTAATGTGTCCTATTAAAATTTATACATGTTCAATTTATACAATTCTTTTTCCTTTTTTTTGTTGTTTTTGTTGTAGAAATGAGTGCAAGTGAAATGTTGGTGAATATGTCAGGAACTCTAGATGAATTCTATCCCCAAATTGCTATTGTCACTCTTATGAAGATAATCAGAGAACCATTGCTTCATCAGCATCATTCAATGGCAGTCCATGCAATCACTTTTCTCTTCAAAAGTATGGGAGTTAGTGCTGTGCCCTATCTGCAGCAAGTGATGCCTTCTTTTATCAATGTTATGAAGACTGCAGATGGGACTTTTCGAGAAGTAAGAATTTATTTGTTAAATGATGAAAGAAATGTTTTGTTGAGATGGAATTTATTTCATTTCTATTGAAAAAAATTGCTTATTTTTTTATAAAGTATTCATCATAATTCTATATTGATTAAATGATAAGTAATTATTCAGAATCTGGTTATTTTGGTATTGAGTTCCAGATTATTTTTAAGAAATAAAATAATTCCTACCTTTGGTTCTAATTTTTCTGAAGATTAAGGTCAGACTTTTAATATTACAACTTCATTGAGCTCATTTATGAAAGAAATATAATTTGAATAATTTAGTATAAAATAATATATATATATATATATATATAAAATTAATAAAATATTCATAATAAATTAATGAAATATTCATAATAAATTAATAAAATATTTGTAATTTAATATAAATATAATTTCATGTAAAATATTTAAATACAAATATTAAGAATAAAATTTTAAATATGCTTTGCATAATTTAGAAATATCTTGAAATTAATATTAATAATAACAAGATTTGAGTTTTTAAACTTTGTTTGTAAAGTTCAGCCTTCTTTTGAGCCTTTCCCCTAGATTGTTTATTTAAATATATTTTCACTAAATTTCTGTCATCTACTTACTGTATTCTTTCCTAGAATTTTTTTCGGTAGCTTTCTATTCACAACGATTGGAAAATGTGTAGATGATAAATGTAGAACTCGTATTGAGTTAGCCTTAAAGAATTTATGAAATTTGTGATTCTCTTGCTTAATCTATTATTGTCTCCTAGTTGATTTGCAGACATGGTTTTGTTAAGTAAAGCATTTTTTTTTTTACCTTCCTCAACTCTTCTTGTGCTATGCTTGCATTTATATTTCTAGTGCTTCATATTGGTAAATGATTCTCCTGATCCATTTTAACCTTTCTGGGGTTTTGTCTACCTATTTTTAAGATATGTTTACCAATTTTCTGTCTTAAGTCATTTTAATTTTAAACTTCAATTACTATATTTCTTAAATTTTAAGGTATTTGTATACTACTGAACAAGTAAAAGTTATCATGTTACCTAAAATTGCACTATCAGAGATTGGACTGGTACCAGGCTATGCAGTCCGAATCCATTTTCCAAGTTTTTGTCATTTTTATGTTTGCTACAATGTCTGACAAGGCCAAACATACTTTCAAACATTTAAAAAATGTTATAAAAAGAAATTGTATTGTATTATTGCATCTTGAAAGAAGAAAAATATGTATTTTGTGACATGTTGTATTGACATATTCATTTGTCCCAATGGAGGAAAGGATATTTCCTGTCATCTGAAAACTCCAAAGCATGTCATAAAGGAAAAGTCAAGTAGTATTTATTCAAAATTGCTTCATTTTTTCTAGGATGATGCCCAGTCAAATACAATGTGCTGAAGTACAGTTTGCATCTCATTTTGTATAGAATGTAATGTTCCTCCTGACTGCAGCTAATCATGCCAATACTCTTTTTTGGAAAATGTTTCCAATGTCTGGTATTTACAAGTAGTAGGGATTTGCAAGGACTAAAACATATACTGTGGTTAGTTAGTGAACTAATTTCTAGTTTGAATAAGAGTATGATAAAATGCATGAAACAAGATCTTTTTGAAACAGCGTCCGATGGAATAAAACTAACTAGACATTTTTTTCATTGGGGTTACTTACTTTGATCTTACAAAGTATTTTATTCAGATTGGCCTTTTTGCAATTCAAAATCTGATTGGGTATTTTGCTGGAGAAAATGTTAACTCATTATAGATGCATTAAAAAAGAGAAACCTGGGGTTACCCTTTGCATATTTAGTTTCATTTATGGCAGATAGTGATGTAGCAATGTGCTAGGAGAAAAAAATGGAGTTATTATCTGTTTAAAAGGAAAATAAGTACTGGTTGATTGTATCATTTAGTGAGATAATTTTCAGAAAGGAATAGTTTCTTTGACTTTAAAAGGTGATGAAAGGCTCTTAGATATATTCTACTAGCTGCAGAAAAGTGCCAAAAGAAAATAACCACTACAAAGCTTTCAAAGTTGCCAGTAAATAAGCCAAACCTTTTTAAGGATTTCTTGCATACATAGATTGAAGCAAATATAGCTAGGTCTTTTTTTTATATATTTTTAAAGTTATATCTACTGAGGAACTAATAATGTAAATTACCATGAGAGAGACAAAAGTCGCCCATCCGGTATAGTGGTTAGCAATGCTGACTTCTGTACCATTGGGTCTGTGTTTGTATCCCGGAGAAGACATGGATGTTTGTAAATGTATAGTGCCTTTGTGGCATGGGGGTACTTTAAATAGCAGTCGAGCCGCAAGTCCTCTCGTGAGGTTGGTGGAAAGGGAAGAGGAGAAGTGGGAGGACTATAACCACCTCTAGGGTGTTTTCCCTCAAAATTGGGGTGAAACCAAGCTAAATCGTTCTGTCACCTGTATGGTGCTCAAAGCTACGGCTAACGACAAGCGTCACTTAGCCCTCTGCCATGATGAATTTCATGGGCCTTGATCTGGCCTTTGCCAATCAGGTGGCATTAGTAACAACAACAACCATGACAAAAGAAAATTGAAAAGAGTTAAATGATGTTGTTATTGGCTACAAAGCTACTGAAATAGTACTGCACTTAAAAGTTAAAAATATGTATATATATTTTGATGTTAATTTTAGTTTTATACTAATTCATAAGATTCTATCATAAAATTAATTTATTTAATGGAGAAGTTTTAAAAGATGATGAGGTATCAGACCTAACAAAAATTGATTCTGATAAATTTACAGTATTTTTTAAAATCATTTCCTCGGATGCTTGAAGTAATGGAAATGAAGAGTCTAATGGGTTTTTTTTGGAAAGTTGGAGTCAATCTATGAAATTTTTTTTTGTTATATCTTTTTAAATTTAATTTCTGTATGTGTAATAGCTTTTATAGATGCAATTCAAAAGTTGAGTAATTTCACTGTATTTTTTTTTTTATAAAAGCATCTTTATTGTTAAGTCATGCTTTTTTATGTTACTTTATACATACCTCTTAATTATCTATGAGCATGAGTTTCTCTAAATCAAAACTATACAATAAAGTTTCCTTTGAGTAATTTTTTAGCATTATTTTTCAAATATTTGTATGTTATGTATTATTTTATAACATTTAAAAGGTTCAGGTGTTTTAAAAATTTACTTCAAATGTTCATGTATTTTTTGTTCTTTTTTTATTTTCTGAAGTTGGTTAATTTAATAGTATGGTGCATAATTCTCTTGGCGTATCAAATGATCTGATTGTGGAACTCTAATATTAGTCATCCAAAGTTAATTATAAAACACTCAAATATTACTAACTGACTTTATGTATTAATGATGTAAATTTCTTTTTTTTCTTCATATCTTTATTAAACATTGATACTCTTTTCTTTTCCTGCATAGAAGTGAACATTTCTCTACACTTTTTAACATCATAATTTTTAAAAATGTTTTGAAATATATTTCATTACTATGTTTAAGTTAACCTATTTTTGGAAAGTAGATTATAATATTACAGCATGTGATACTTCTGGAAAGTGTCCTTTGCTGTAATATTATTTGTTGATCTGTGTGAAAAGGTTCAATGCATGAACAGTTGAAATTCATTTTCACATATTGTTTTTGTTAATTTTTTAAATTTTTATTGGAATATTATGAAGAAATTAAATTTTTATTTATTTTTTTAGTTTCTTTTCCAACAATTATGCCAGATCATAAGTATTGTTAAACTACACATAAGAAACTATTTGGATGATATTTTTAGCCTCCTTAAGGTAAGGCAATTTGATATGTTTATTGTATTTTCTTTATTCCTTTATCTGTATTCATTTAAAAAATTCTTGGCATAGTGAAATTTATGTGTATATACATTTAAAAACAATAACAACATTTTGATCTTATTTCAGTATGCCAAGTGTTACTTCACTTGTTACCTATGTGTAATTGAGAATTGCTATCCATGTTTAAATTAATACTCAAAAGCATTTTAGTTTAAATATCCATCTATCAATTTTAAGTACAAAATTTTTATGAATTATGATGTTTTAATAATTTTTAAACCTTTGAGGCACACACAACACACACATTCTTTTGCAAAATTATTGGAATTTAAAGCTATGTTTTTGATTTTCCCTGTAATTATGTTACAATTTGTATGAAAGCAGGAATTATCAATAAATTAATTGTAATGAGTGAAATTTATCTTAAGATAAATCACCTGCTAGTTTAAATGGAATTAGAATTCTATCAAGTTAAGGGTTTGAATATTGAACTGAAACCTCACCATATAGAGGGGCTGTTGCATGTAAATCTATTAAAATTCAAAATTTGGATGTTAACATAGCAGGAAAGTTTATAAAGTAGAGTGCCAGCTCAAAAATTGACCCAACTATTAACTCTGGTTTAAAAATGTTCACAGTTCGTCACCAATAGACCTCATGTAATTTAAAGTGTGACATTAATATTCAAGCTAATTCATTAACTGTAGTGTTGAAGTTAACACATTGTGATATCAGTTCGAGTTAGTGCCTTATACCTCCCTAATGATGTCGATATAATGAAACCCAATTGAACACCCAACTACAAGAACATGCATCTTGTAGCTTATTTAGATAATATAAGCAGTAAAAGTATATATCTGAGTTAGCATATATCCAAGTTGAAAAAAATTGATAATTATTGAATGGTTGAATTTAGAATATCGATATGAAATACGGATGCTGACTGTTAATTGTATCTTTCTCTAATTTTTTCTCAGACATTTGGAAAAAAATGAAAAAAATACATGCTATATTAACTCTATATTTAACAATTTATCTTAAATGAATGAAAATTCAATCTGAGAAGTATTTATCATGGAATTTTAAATAAATTATGGCAAAAATGTACTTTTGTGTAATAACTATATTTGGGAATTTTGATAAGCATGCAAATTGTATTTGATACTACCTGCAAATTATAAAGGTGTTAATGGTTGATGATTTTAAA
This sequence comes from Trichonephila inaurata madagascariensis, assembly GCA_019973955.1. Lineage (NCBI taxonomy): Eukaryota > Metazoa > Arthropoda > Arachnida > Araneae > Nephilidae > Trichonephila > Trichonephila inaurata. Next base: position 91,515 of record BMAV01015254.1, read on the forward strand.
ATGCAGAATTTTATTTATATAATTTGGTGTAGTAACATATGTTATGACTAATCATACTTTGACAATTTAATATATCTCACTTGTTCTCAGGTTTTTACTGATAAACCAGATATCCATAATAGTCATGTACCTTATTAATCACTAGTACAGAAAGTAACATGTTTTGTAAAATTAAGTACAATATCTTACCTGCCAACTTTTGTCCTTTTCAGTCTTTCATTACACTTTTATTCTGTGATCATTCATTTTTACTAATTTCCCACAAAATTTCTGTTATCCTCTAATTATTTTCTCTTCTATGGCTTTTATTTGTAAATATATTGAATTTGAATGGAAATAGGTAGAAGAAAATCTTAGAGCTTGTTTGTCCTTCCTACATATATTTCATTAGCAATTGGCTTCTATTTCATCATGGTTTCTATTAAGTGAAGCATTTTTATTTTTTTTTCATCTGTAGCAATTTTCTGGAACTTGGCTCATTTTGTGTTTTGCACTTGTTTTTATTTCCTTTACTTTCTATTGCTGAATGATTTGTTTTTGTTGGTTGTGAAAAAGGCAAACTAATATACTTTCAAATGCATAAAGAATACTGTAAAAAGGAATTGGGATTGCATTAACATATCCCCTGTAGAAAGGGTGGGGAGTGTATTTTATGTGACAAATGTCATACTGAAATATACATTTGTCACATTTGCTGTATATTACCTGCCAAGTGGAAACTCCAAAGCCTGTCACAAATGAGAAATCAAATTGCAGTTGCTGAAAATTGGATTGTTTTTACAAGGACAATGTCCTGTCAAATGTAATCAGGGCTGAAGTATTGTTTATATTTTCTTGTTGACCATAATGTTCTGTTTGATTGAGTCAGTCATACAATTCCTTTTTTTTGTAAATTTTTTCTAAGTATGAAATTATTACGTAGTACTGATGTGCTTGGACTAAAACATCTGCTGTGGCACTAGAAAAAAAAAATATATGATTAAATGCATGAAACAAGGTCCTTTGGCAGCAGCATCTGATGGCAGTAAAGATACAAACTATAAATTATGTGCCATTTTAGTGACTTTGATACTGCAAAATGTCTATTTCAAAGTAGGCCTTTTTACAATTCCAAATTTGATTTTGGATTCCAGTGAATGAATTTAAAAAAAAAAAACATGACTTTTAGTTTCATCTATGGCAGATAATTCTGCAGTAATTCAAGGAAAAAACAGCATTGGTTATCTATTAAAAAAAGGGCCTAATAAGTATGCATTGTTCTTTCCATTTAAAAAAATTCATACCAAGAAAAGGTGCTGCTTCTTTACCCTTAAAAGTTGATGAGAGGCTCATAAATATATTCCACTCTCTATAAGGCTTTCAAAATTTGCAGAATAAAGAAGGCTCAAAAATTTTAAAGTGTTCATCTACTCTATGGTTATTGTTTGGTTGAATTCCTGTTGTTAACTTCTATATGTAAATTTTTCTTAACAAATAGAATTTAAAAGTTGAGTAATAATTTCTCCGTATTTTGTATAAAAACATCTTTACTGTATAATCATTACTTTCTTGTATCTTACTATATATATTGTTACATAGATCTGGGTTCGGGGATTTTATGCAAAACAATCACAAACAGTTCTTTAAGAGCGATGCGAATTTATTATCAGAAATCCAATCCTTTAAATACAAGATTCAGCAGCAATATTCACAGAGTAAATATCTGAAGGTCTTCACACCTTCAAAAGCACTCAAACACAATTGTCAGTGTTTAAAAATACACATATGTAAAAGATTATTCACAAGCACAGTCAAGCTAATTGCTAGTCAAAACAATCCTCACTTTTCGCTGATTAAAATCATACTCATTGGTTGCAGTTGGCACTCCTATTTATAGGCATGGCAGAAACTTCCAGAAATATAACCACTCGTGTCATCGAGCATGACGTTAATGGAGAGATCCACTTTCTAGAAGAATCCAGAGGGTTTTGAACTCGCCAATGACGCCAGAATGGTCGCCAAAAATGATGCCAACTTGGTTCTACCGCCAAGATTTTCTCCAAGTTCCCATTGAATCACCATTATAACATAAGGGGCGGCATTGCTTGTGAATAGTACAATTTCAGCATGAAATAAAAATAACATAGAGTAATATGAATGCATTAAACAGCCAAATACAAATTATACACTATTTACACAAAATTCGTAACAATATGCTTTTAAATTTACCTTAGCATGTACGAGTCTATATAAATCGTCAATATAAAAGAAACATTTCTGATGAGTACTTTTCTCATCAAAATATCTTTATTTTAAAATTTTCTTTGCATTATTTAAAAAAAATATTTGTATATCATGCTTTTTTTTTATAAATATAAATTGTTTATCCTGTATTGTAAAAATTTGCTTGAAATGTAGATCTTGCCTCCTCCCCCTGCTTTGTCATTTTTAAAAGTTGGCAGGTGTGCAATATAATTTTTCTCATGAGTTTTGTATGCTCTAATTAAAGGGTGATCATAATTACTTTTAAAAAAATTTATTATTGTTACGTAGATCGGGGTTCAAGGATTTTATGCTCTTAGTCTCAAAGAGCAAGACAGTTCTTTAGAGTGATGGAAATTTATTGAGGAAAATCAATCATTTGAAATACTGAATACAGCAGCAAAATTTGCAAAATCCCAGAAGGCCTTCACACTGCCTCCAGTGCACAAACCCAACTATCAGTGTCTAAAAATACAAATACATAATGATTAAGATTACTCAAGTACTCCCTCGAGAGTAGCACTAATTGCTAGTTGACTCTTCAGTCAAAACAATACTGACTCAACTTCAGTGAGGGGCTCCTATTTAAAGTCTGATGGATCTTTCAAGGAAGATCTGCGTTCGTCATAGATCATGATTTTAATACTGTATTTACTTTTTTTTTAATCTAAGCAGCACCGCAAAGTCTCCACAAGTCTTTGTAGAAAATGAAAAATAGTGTAAAATAGTTTAGAACCTGTAATTGCCCCATCCAACACATTCTTTTAAAATTCAATTCTAAGCTGTAACCGATTTTCAGTAGAATGTGGCTTAGATTCGAGTAAATATGGTAGATTTTTTTTAAAGTAATTTCCAGAATTATCCATATGGTCATCAACTTGCCAAAAAATGGTCACCAAAAATGATGCTAACTTGGCTCTATCACCAACATTTCTTCAAGTTTTCATTGAATCATCATTATTATGTAAGGGATGGCATTGTTTGCAAATATTGCAATTTTAGCATAAAATAGATATAACAGAAAGTAATGCTTATGTATTACACATCCAGATATTAATTATTTACACTACTTTAAATATTCATTACATAAAATTGGTAAAAATATTAAATAAAAACATTAAATTTTGACATTACAATAGTATGTAACATTTAATCATTGTTGTAATATTTATTTTTGTGTGTATAATCTCTTTTTTTTATATAAATATTATAGGAATTCTGGACACCTCAGAGTCAAATGCAAGGTACCATCATTCTATTAATTGAACAAGTAGTGATTGCTCTTGGGGCTGAATTCAAAATTTATCTACCTCAGCTCATTCCTCACTTTCTTAGAGTTTTTATGCATGACACTGGCAAGGATCGTATTATTACTACTAAAGTATGTTAATTTAGAATTTTCTTTTTTTAAAATTTAAAATGATTATTTTTAAAAGATATTTTAATTGACATATAGTTTCCTTTTAGCTTCTCATTGCCTTACAAAAATTTGGAAACAATCTGGATGATTATCTTCATTTAATTTTACCTCCCATTGTGAAGTTGTTTGATTCATCTGATGTTCCAATCAGTGTTCAAAGGTATTTAAAAACTATATCAAAAATTATTTTATCAAATTATTATTTTTATATTATTATTTTCTCAAAAATGCAAAATTATTTCCAAGTAACATTTAAAAAATCATTTACTACTTCTCACAAATTGTACACACAAATCAAATTTTGGACATAAATATCATTTATTGAACTTTTAAAACCATGGAATAAAAACTAAATGTTCGAGGCCAATGTTCTATATATGGAGCATGTTATAAATTGTATAAAAAAGTTGGAAATTTTTTCCCATAGCTCTTGTATTTCAATCAAATTATGCCTCATTTTCGAATCTTCATGTGTTATTGAATTTCAAATTGTGGTGTGTAGATTTTTTACTATCAATTTTTTCCTTCTGTATTATAAAATATGACTCTTGATAATTTTTATTATATGCTTTCAGATGTGCCTTAGAAACAATTGATTATCTTTCAGAAACATTAGATTTTACTGAATTTTCTTCCCGTATTTTACAGCCATTAGTCCGTAATTTAGATACTGTACCAGATTTGCGACCAGTAAGTATTCATTCAAATTAATTTTTCTGTTTTGTGAATTATTTTAAAAGCAAATATATTTTTACTATATTTTTGTAATGTTTTTCTAAGATTGCTTTTGATTAGAAATAAACAATTTTTTTTCTTTAATAGAATATAAATCTATATAAACCTATTGGAATTTTTAAGAAGTTACTATCATAGAAAGTGTAAGTAACAAATCATGACTGTGCAGAATTTGATGACACTCAGTTAACCTGAAATTCTTTACAGTTTATGTGAGAATTTTGTTGAAGATCAAAGACAAATTTTGAAACTATACATTCTTTACCAAAATTGAATTTTTAAAAAAAATTAATTTGAAACTTCAGTTAAATTATACTTGTCGTTGATATCAGTTTAAATTATTAGAAAAAAATAGTTAGCCTAAGAAAAGAAAATGAGGTGTATATTTTTAGCAGTGTAGGAGAAATTCGAATGTGTAGGTGGTATGTTAAAGAGAGGAAAAATTGGAATCTTACGGATTTTAAAAATTATGTTATGTTTGAATAAAATAAATGTGTGTGAATTGCATTGTTTCTAATTATTTTACAATTTCATTTTAAGACAGCCATGGATACTTTATGCTCTATAGTGATACAACTAGGGAAAAAATATCAGATATTTATTCCTATGGTTCATAAAGTTCTCACTAAGCATCGTATAAATCATCAACGATATGATGTCCTAATTAGTCGTATTATAAAGGTAAGCACTTATATTCTTTTAATAAAAGAAACAAGATTACATCATAAAATAACAATTTTATATAAAATTTTATATAATAACTTTTATGTATTTGGTTATAGGGTACAGCTGCTGAAGAAAGTGATGATCCTCTGATGTTTCCAAAAAAGAAAATTGTTTCCAAATCACATGATGCAGATATTAGTGCTACAAGTGTTGATATTGGAAACCCACGTAGAAAGCTTCCTATAAATGTTTTCAATTTACGAAGGGTTTGTTGTGTTTTTTCTTACTGTTATTACCATTTAATTATGTATACAGGAGTTATAGTCTTGAAACTTTTTTTTTAAATGTAAATAAGTCAAATATTATATTTTCAGGAAAAATTTTGTTTTTTAATTTCTATTATTAATTCTGTTTATTATTTTTTTTAACTAAATTTTGTAATTCTCAATGTACAGCTTTCAATAACAAATCTTGACTTGTAAAAGCATTTTTTGAAATTAAAATTTTTTTGTAAAGAAAAAAGAATAAGGTAGTGTTGTAATGGATTGGTGTGAATGATTTAAATTTAGATTGCTGTTGTTATTAACAAACCTTAATGATTGATGAAAATATTTGTTACTTTTTTTGGAAAATGTTTTTGTATTTAAAAAAGTAAGATGATTTAAATCTCTTAGAAAATTCATTTTGTATTTAAAATTGACTTATAAAGATTCATGCTGAGTACTAGTCAATTGAATCACAAGAAACCTTCCTGAATTGCTTAATTGCTTGAAAATAGGACATTCAAACATTTGCTGCTCATCTCTGTGTAGTTGTGTATGTTCTCACAGAAAATGGCTTTTTAACTGTACTTTTGGATTCATTCTTTTCTAATCCATTTTGAATTTGTAAATCAAATTGGGGTTAATATGTGTATTCTACAATTTTATTCTAAATGTGTTTATTATCCAGACTCTATTTCAGTCAGTAATTTTTTTAAATTTGAAATAAAATAAAATCTGGAGTGCAATTAGTATATCCAATTACTAAGTTTCATTAAATCATAAAGTTATGCTATTATACAATTGATCTGCATATAACTGATTTGAATATTCAATATGAAAAAATGGAATGTTTTAGTATGATGGGGTTCATATTCGAGAACCATAAAAATCGTACCAATTTTTTGGTCTAATTATGTTATTTCTTCAAAGATTTGAGTAATATAAATATTTTTCGTTATCTTTTTAGGCTTGGGCCTCCACTCGAAGAGTATCTCGTGATGACTGGCTGGAATGGTTAAAGAGAATGAGTGTTGTATTACTTAAAGAATCTCCATCTCCTGCTTTGCGCTCATGTTGTGCTTTGGCGGAGTCTTATGATCAGCTGCTTAGGTGAATAATGCATATTAGTTATTGTAACAGCCTGCTCTTCTGTTAATCGCAATTAACTTTGATAGGAATAAAAGTGCCTAATAACTGTCCCTGAATAAGGATTTCCATTCAGCTCCATTGTCAAAAATCACTGCTGTACAGTGCTTTTTGAAGTAAAAAAAAATAAAATGTTAAAGAATTAAAAGGGAATGAGGGACATTTTTGTCTGCAGCAGCCAGAATCATTAATGTTTTATTTGAAAATGGTTGAAATTAATCACTAAGATAGCTACACAGCTTAGTACTGTTGGTTGTATATACACTTTGTGAAGAGGCTTTGGGCACTAACTCAAAAAATCACAAGGAGTCATATAAATGGCTATGACACATGCAGCTTATATATTGCCATTTCAACTAAAAACTCATGATGATGGCATCAACCCAAAATGTTCAAAACGCTTTTCAGTACTACTATATTGTTTGAAAAAACAACCTTCTCTAAATATTGTTTGAAAGTTTCTTAACAGAAAAAAGTTTTTCTCTATAATATTAGGAGACTGGAGGGCTATCTCCTCTTGTGAATCACAACAGTGAAAGCTCCTCTTAACTGGCTCAGAGGAGAATTTTTTACAGCCATATTGTCAAAAGCACCATAAATCATAGACATATCCACAAACTGAAGGTATCTTTAAATCATTTCATCACCATAAAAAAGCAATGTACCATTATGAAGATTAACATTTTTTTAAACAGTTTAAGAAAATTATCTAATTAATGCATTCTTTTTGTAGATTTTTTAAGTATCAAATGCAGACGTAAATTATTCATTATAAGTTACATATGAAATTGTTAAATAAATTTTTAATTCTTATATTTCTTTCATTAATTTATGTTTAAAATATTATTTTATTTTTATTTTCAATGATTTATGTTAATATTTAATTGCAGAGACACATTGTAATTATGTATTGTCTTGCTTTAATATTTTAAAAATAATTATTAATAATATTTCCACACATTTTGTTATGCAGAGACATGTTCAATGCAATATTTCTCTCCTGTTGGTCTGAATTGCAAGAAAAACAACAAGCAGAATTAGCTGAAAGTCTTCAACAAGCTCTGACCACCCAGAATATTCCTGAAATTACACAAACGCTTTTGAATTTAGCTGAATTCATGGAGCATTGTGATAAAGTAATATAAAGAAACATTTTTTTTTAAATCTATTGTTTCAAAATAATTTAGCTTACTATTTGTTTTAATTTAAAAAAGAAAACTTCTTTGCTTTGTGAATTTATTAGTTTTTTTTTTTTTTTGAATTTAGGTGTTTTTTTAACATAGATTTTTATTCATTAGAATCTTTTTAAAATACTTTGTTTTGAATATTTTAAGAATTTTTTGATTACAGATAATTATATATAAATTCATAAATATTCATCACAATGCACATTATCACTCCCTCTCCTGAATAAAATAGGAAAATTTTTCAAAATGTTTTAAAATGCTACTAATATAATTAGGTACACTATGTGTTTTTTTTTTTAAAAAAAAGTATTGTAATAACCTCAAGTTGAGAATTTATCTCAATATTGTAGTATTTGGAGTTCTTTTGGTAAATATTCTTTAATATGTACCTGGATGGAAATTGAATTATTTATTTTTTACTTCATGATTAAAGAAATTGATTTGAAAATTATATTAAAAAAAAAAATGTTTTAAAAATGTTAAAATGCCCCACATTGAACAAATATCTCTTTCATTAATCTGGAGGTCAGATAAGGTCTTATTGTAACATTGGTATCAATTATTCATGCATTAAGGAACTATTTGTTGAAATCAAGATCCTAATTAAAAAAAGTAGATTTAAAAAGAAAAATACAATAAAAATTGTAATAATATATTTGCTTTAAGAAAATTCTATTTCCTTAATGACATTCCCCTATTATTATGGAAATATCATATAGTTAAAAAAACAAGATTTGCTTTCAATAATTAATTATGTGAATGATTATGAATTCTTTATTTTTATTCTTGATAGTCAAGGGAAATAATTTGTTTCTGCTTGTTACCAAAGTATGGCTAAAATACTTTCATTTAATTTCTTTCAATATCTAAGGAATTGTACTTAATATTTATGTAATATAAGAACAAAAATTAAAATTTTTTGAATTATAACCTCTATAGGGTCCCTTACCTCTGAAATCTACATTACTTGGAGAAAAAGCCATGGAATGCAGAGCTTATGCCAAAGCTTTGCATTATAAAGAGGATGAATTTCACAAAGGGCCCTCAAGTGAAATTTTGGAAACACTTATTAGGTAATCTGCTTACATGTTTGTTAATTATTGTTATAAAAAAATTCTGCTGTGTTTTAAATATTACAATAATCTATTTTGTTGCAGCATCAATAATAAGTTGCACCAGTCTGAGGCAGCTGCCGGTGTATTAGAGTATGCAATGAAAAATCACGGTGCTGAATTGGTAAGCTTGATTATTTTTATTTTTGAAAGTTATGATTTATTATTGATTTGATTAAATATTATTTTATGTATTCTGCTCCATATTTACAATCATGTATTCTAATTTACACTTTTTTTATCATCAGCAATATGATAAATAATTTAGGAAACATGTCTCCCTGCAAAAATTGTGTAATAAAGCAATTATTAGCAAACAGAAATGAAACTCTTGATGAACTCTCATATGTTATGATTATTCCTTCAGATTAAATGGGCAAGCAATTTCTATTATAACACATCAACACAGCAATTATTACTCGTCTCGGGTGTTTTTTGTGTATGTGTGTGTAATCCTTAGATTAAGTATAGTTTTTTTTGTGTAGATTCAAACTACTATGGCTTTTTCTAAGCTAACCCACTGTAGATATTTTCTTGATGTCAATGAAAAGGGGTATGATATTATTGTCTGGATTTAAATGCATAGTCTAAATCGAAAAAAAAAAAAAAAAATTCGGTCTCTAAACAGATTTTGTGAAAACTACGAAGATTATGGAAAGCAAATGTGAAGATTAAAATAACCTGTTTAATTAGAATGAAAAATTGAAGGCATACACTTTCATATCCTTTAATCTCCTATTTAAAAGATGTTTGTTTTACTTTTTACATCATTTCATAAGCATTGTACGGAGTTAAAAATATTTTTGTTGAATGTTAGATTTGTAATTAAATAATAATGTAAACTCTCTCTACATTCTTGTTTAAGGTTTATTTAACAGTATGCAGTGAAATTAGTTTTTATTTTAAGAGTATTTAATTTTGAATAATGGGTAAAATTTCTTTTAAGATCTATGAATGAGGTTGTCAAGTTTTTGTATTTTAATTTGACTGCTCAGTAAAAAAGCAGTTCAGTCATTTTCTTTTTTTACTGTAGGCATGTCAGATTTATTGATATTCTGTTTAATTCTAATGATGCTTCTTGAAACAAGGATGTTTCAAGTAATATGTCTATTGTAGCTTCTATTTCAAGTTATATTTATTTATTTATTGTATTGAGAAAAATTAAAATAATTTTAAATGACTGTTATATGGATCTAAATTGTGTATCTTTTTTCACATACAGAAAATCAAAGAACGTTGGTATGAAAAGTTACATCAGTGGGACCAAGCTCTCGCATCATACCAACAAGCCAGAGAACAGAGACCAGATGATATGGAACTGATCATGGGTCAGATGAGATGTCTTGAAGTTCTAGGAGAATGGTAATATTAACTTTTAAATTATCTTGTTAATCTAGTAATTTATATCTTTGCTGTTAGAATTGCTTTGTTAAATATAATTTTTTTAAAAGTAGTTATACAGTTACAACATTCTTTTACTTAGATTACAGAAATTCAATTTAAATTAAAAGTTCTTTTTCAGTTTTTATTTTTGGAGGGAGGGGGGTAAGGTGTGTTATACAATTTTATTTTCTCAGACATTTTTATATTAATCAGTACAATTTGACATACCTAATGCTACTTGACTTGCAATTAATTGAATCACAAATTGTTTTATGTATCTTTTTATCATCCAAAGTATTCTATGAATATCTGGAAAAAAGACAAATTAAAATGCTTTAAAAGCTCCCACATTTTTTAAAATAATTTTTTTTGAAAAAAAAAAAAGATTATTTAAATATGTCTTGATAACTAAATCAACAGTGTTAAGCAAACTTTTTCAAATTTTGTGAAAAAAATTTCTCAGTTACATTATAATACAAAATTATTATTGGCCAATTATTAGAATTAGATGCATATGGTATTTGTTTTGAAGTATCTAAATCTCTCGCTATTTATATAACTAAAAAGTTCTGCTTTCAAAGATAACTATTTTTTCTTGTAAAACATTCAACATGGAATTATAATATATATATATATATATATATATATATTTATCATAACTGTTTTTCAGGGGTCAACTCTACCAGTTATCTACTGAAACTTGGCCAGCTGTTGATGATCCTTTAAAGACAAAGATGGCACCTATAGCTGCTGCAGCTGCTTGGGGTTTAGGTAATGTATTAGGCTTATTTTTTTCTATCCAAGTAAATAGCAAGAGTAGCTGAATGGTCAAGAATTCCTGTTAGTTCAAATCCTAGTGCCGTTGATCTGCCCTATAGAGGGGATGTTGCATGTTAAATCTGTCATAGGACGAAGTTTAATAAAATGTTGGCATGGTATGGAGGCTTAGAGAGAGTGCGGTGTTAGCTCATAGGTGTTATCGTTGTCATTTGATCGAGATCCAAAATTTGGAGGCCTGTCACCAGTAGCTCTTGCTTTGCTTTGGTGTGTGATATTTGTTAATAAAATCAAAGATCAAACCTATTCAAGTAATTTTATACTTAATTTATTCATTTATATCTTCAAATCATATATTTTGTAAGATTTTAAAATTTTTTTAATTAGATGCGTTTTTGAATATAGTATTAAAACACATATTTTTTTTAGTGTTGTTAATTTTTTATATGGTTTTGCTAGAATTAATGATCTAAAGCAGTGGTTTTCAAACTTTTTTGACTTATGGTACCCTAAAAGTTATAAAGTGGTTCTGGAGGAACCAGGGCTTTGAACTGGAACTGAACTGAAAACAGGAAAAAAACGTTATTTCTGTCAGAAAGAAAACTGGAATTAAACCCCAATAAATGTATCATTTTTTTTCTGTTTGATATGTCTTCAGTCATTTTGTCACTGTAAGCAATTTATCGATATTTTCTAATTTAACGTCAACCATAAAATTATCATCAGTATATGAACATTGTTTCTCTATTTTCTGTTTTGATGTTTACTAGTACTTTTCTGTTTCAACTTTGAATGAACTGCTTGTAGAAGGCAGATTTAATACAGTTGATTAGATAATTTTTTAAGATAAATATCTGTCTGAGTTATATTTTTTTGCATCTCAGCATGCGATCATACGTGCATGTTTCTATAGACTGTTTAGATAGATAAACCAGAATCATAAACCTAGTTGTCAAATGTGATTCTGATAATGGATAACAATGCTAGTGCTTATTGTTTTCTGCTCGTTGCTCGTATCGTATGTGCTGGTTAATTGTATCAATTTACATAGTATACCTATTAACAGAATAAAAATCTTCTAAATTTTGATAGAATTGCATTTTTTGTTTATGATAGAATTATATTTTTAGTACAAATAGGAGTATACATAAAATAAAATTATTCGTTTGGAATGGAACTGGAACCCGTTATTTTTGGCGGAGTGAAAACGGAATCCGAAATGATATATATATTTTTTTTAGTTGAACCGAAAAAAATTACGGCTCAAAGCCCTGGGGGAATCCTACTCTTTCTTTTTTTTAGGTATTTTATGTAAAGACAAATAAAGAAAAATTTGTATTTGTTATTAAAAATTTTTCATATAATGTTACTTTTAATTTACTCATTTATAATATTAATATGTACTCCCAGAGCTGTTTACCTACACATACATTATAATTAGTAACTGGGATATGTGCTTGCATTTTTTACACAAACTATCAAAGTCTAGGTCTATTGAAATTATCTACAGCCACATTTTATATTCTGCATTTAATAAATTTTTAAATTATACTTTTGCTACCACATAAATATTTTTTCACTTAAGTACACTGTTCTGGATGGCATTAAAATGTTTATAGCTATGGGAGAAATTCTGTGTATTCCGCTTGAATTTGGAACCTAAAATTTAGGAGCTGTTCTTGCTAAAATATTGATTTTAGAGGATATTTATTCTGTATAAATTTTTAACCAAATATCAAAATCATCTCATTCATATCTGTATTTTAACATAGAATCTGTTGATAGTTCAATCACTCATTTTTGTTATATCAGTAATAAATCCCAATTTTTATTGAAATAATGAAATGGATTCTTAATCCAGCTCATAAAAAAGTGAATTCATTTTGTATACACATTTAGAGTTTTCTTTTAAGTTTTTTATTTTGATTCATCAAACCCTCAGGCTCCTTTTAACACAGTTTGAAGATCACTGATCTGAAGGATATATTTCTAAGCTGTTACAAAAACTACCTAAATTTCATTACAAGTGAAAAATATGTAGTTAAAATTCCCAAAATATGTGTGCTTAAAAAAATATTTTTGTACATAAATGTTTTTTCATTCCTTATGCTGACCTTTATTTTCATTTAATATTTATTTCTAAAATTAATTGCATACCTTCCTTAATACAGTAATAGCAAAAGATCTTAAACTAATTTAGGGCATTGGGAAAGTATGGAAGAGTATACCAGAGTAATACCTCGTGGAACTACAGATAGTGCATTTTATCAAGCCATTCTTGCCATACATCGATCTGATTTTCATATTGCTCAACAGGTATGTTTTTCTTTGATAATTTTAAAGTTTTCATATTCTTAATGCTAATTTATACAGTACAAAAATTATGCATAATTTTTGAAATGTATTAATTAGTGTGATGGTTTCTATTCAAGTCTTAATTTTTTTTACAGCTGAACTTTATTTTTCTATTTTATAAAATTACAAATATAAAGACAAACAGATATAAATATTATATATGGCTGTTGTTTTGAATATCTAAAGCATAACAAAATCATTGGTCACATTCTGAAATTTTCAAAATGTAGCTAAAAGGTAAATTTATGAGCATTCAAAGTCATTCCCCTTGCAGTAGGAAAGCATTATTGTATAATAATTTTCCAAAAGTGAAATGCTTCTAGCCATTCATTTCTTGGAATTGGATGATATTTTGTTATAGTATTTTCCTATGAGTCAGATTAACAGACAACTTACTCATATGAAAAGAAAGAGGTTGCTTTGATGTTTTACTCTATCAAAGCACCCTTCACCAGTGCATCAACTCTTTCGTTACCCAAAATCCCTCAATGAGTAGCAATCCATAGGAAAAATTTTTTTATGTGTAGATGCTTTGAGTAAAAGTCTACACAATCCAAGAATTTTTGAGAGCTGTTTTGATTATTCTGAAGGGCTTGGAGATCACTTTTTGAATTTGGCAGTATAACTTTATAAAGGAGTGACTAAGAATCAACAGTTGTTGAATAACTTCACTAGCAAAAGCATTAGTAAAAGGGCCCTTTCATAAATAGAAACTAAAAAACTTCGTGCTGCTCTTGCATCACTTGCTCTCTCTAACATAGAACCATTAGTGCAGATAAGCACCCACTTATTTTGAGGATAGCGAATCTCAAAAATCTTAATTGCAAATGATCTTAAATATGTATCGCTTATCTTATTTTCACAATTCCCTGCATAAGATCAGGGTTTATATTCAAATTGAAAATCTCTGGATAGAAATAGATAGTCATGGCTCAATATAAAGCATTAGATTTTTTAAAATAGCCTGAACAATGCTAATTTAAGTCTTAAGCTTTCTAGAAAGTACATTATTGTTATTGTTCTTCCAAAAAAAGTTGCCAGGCAAACAAACAAGCATCTGGTGTAACAGGATCTCTTTTCTTGTTATAAAACCAAAAGCTACATTCCAAGGATAGAAGTAGATCTTATATGTTATAACAATATGTAATGTCTTGTTCTGGAAGATTTCAAGAGACTGGACTTGACTCTTTGGAATGCTGATGACAATCTCAATACAATTAGCAATATTTGGTTCAATATATAGTTTTTAAGTAGTTTGTCAGCATCTCTCTATCACTAACCCTTCTTAAGCCTGTCAGATGTTTTAAGACAGTCTTTTCACAGGCTTATTTTTCAAATGCTTCACCTGTTTCCTCTAATTTAGACATATACCCAAATATTTAGTACAATCTCATGCTGAACATCCACTCCTGTATATGTCACATTCAGAGTAAAAGGTTATCTCTTTAGAGTAAAAGACTAGGAAGTGGTCTTATCCTGATTTACCTTGATAGCATTATTTAGGCACCAACACTCCAGTTCTTTCAAAGCATTATTAAAATCTCATTTGAACTGTCTTGCTTCTTCTTAGAAGCACTGTGTCATTTGCATAAAGGGCAGAGTCCACCCATGATGCCAGAATGACCGCTCCTTGTAGGAAGTCAGTTTCTGTGTGCTTATATCTAGAAATATTACATCCATATCTGACAGCAAAAAAACACTGTGATTAGAAACTTTAAATCCATAAAAACATTCTGACATTTGTATTCAAGTTCTGTAAATTTGATTAGCCTTAGACAAACAGTTGTTTAAGGAGTCCTTAATGATTTGAGATAATCACTATCACATTCAGTTTTCTCCACGGATCGGTGAAAAAGGGTTATCTCATTAATTCTGACAAAATGATCTTTTTAATGTTCTTTCAAATTAAGAAGGGAATCCAGCAACAAAGAAATTTTTTCATATGAATAATTTTATGTATCAAGGAGGATGCAATGTTAAGTTATTTCTTAATCATTTGGTAAGAACAGCAATTATCACCAGTAAACAGTTTTTGTGTGGCTGACACATTTTCTAGAACTGTAGTTGACTAAAGTCTCCCTTTGTGTTTTTCATCCCAAAGAATATTTCAACTTTTATGAAGTTCTGTAAACCATTTGAATATAGTAGTACAAGAGGAAGCATCATTTCTAAATGCTAATTGTAGACATGGAATGTGTTTTCTTATTTTAAATACCCTTTAAAATTCTATCACACTAATACTTTTTGATTTTGATTGTTAAATGTAAAGCATTTTTCATTTGTACTGAATTAAGTTATTGTTTTAGTGAATTTTTTCTATTATATAATCACAATCTTCTTTTAATTTTGATGAATTATTTTCATGTATTTCTATAGTTTATTGACAAAGCCCGTGATCTGTTAGACACAGAACTCACTGCTCTTGCTGGAGAGAGTTATAGCAGAGCTTATGGAGTAAGTACATTTCTTACTGATATTTTCTGTGTTAAAAAGTATAATCATTGAAAAAACTTTAAATTAATTTTTTTTTTTTGTGATTCCCAGTTTTGTACTTATTTTTTTTATGTATTCTATATTTTCCAAAAATTTATGGAGAACAATGAAATTTAACATCATTGCACATTGACAATTAATAGATAATAAGAAGATAAGAAATAAGATTCTTTAAAATTAACCTCCAATAAATCATTAAGAATTTTAAAATTATTAATATATTTATGTTCATATCTAATTTTGTTACTTTTTAACTATAATATGATATGCATTTTTGTCCCTTTCTTTTTGAATTATTTATCATATACTTTTTTATTCATATTAATGCTGCATCTGTAAATTTCATCAAATCTTCTGAGTATCTTTTAAAACCTTTTGCTATATCTTCATAATGTTATGATTTTAATTAAAAATGTATTTATTTTATTAGTGGTATTAGTTAGAAAATGTGATAATAACAGAACCCAATACATTCATGCATGTGTTTCTGAGATTTGTTATTTTTACTCTTTGTTTTTATATCTATGAGAATTAATTTATTTCTTTAGGCTATGGTTCATGTTCAAATGTTTTCTGAGCTTGAAGAAGTCATCCAGTACAAGTTAATTCCAGAACGCCGAGAAGCTATTAAACAGAAATGGTGGGACAGATTACAAGTAAGAAATCAGAAATATTTTCAAAATTTTAAGGACATTAGTTTTCAATGTTATTTAAGAGTGATTAATGATCCATGTACTGAAATATTTGTTTCAACATTATAAGTTTAATTATTGTTTCATTTTGGAGAATAAATAATATTTTTGTTTAAGTGCAGGAAAGTTCAAAATTCAGTGAATAAATGATATTCTTTATTATTTTAATTCCTTTTGTTTTTCAAAATTTGAAATCATTGTGTGCATTGTTTTTTTTTGTCTGTATCCTGACAAAAAAAGTGTATTATATTATTAAAATATCATAGATGATTTCTGCAAAACAAAAATATATAAATAAATGGTTTTATTTCTTAGGGATGTCAAAGAATTGTTGAAGATTGGCAAAAAATAATGCAAGTTCATTCATTAGTTGTTAGTCCACAAGAAGACATGAGGTCATGGTTAAAGTATGCTAGTCTGTGCCGTAAAGCTGGGAGACTGGTAATTATTTCTTTCATAAATATTCTTTTAAGAAAACTATTCACAAAGTCTGCCACTTTTTAATTTCAATGTTATTGAAAATCATTTATTGTCCTGACATACTAGTTTAGTTAATAGTTATTTGTAATATTATTTTCATTGCATTTAAAGTTACAAATAGTTTTAGTGTATAATTTACGTACAATCCAAATTATGTTGTTAGTTTATATGATGAAATTCAAGCAAGGGACTAAACCCATTTAAAAAAAAAATTAATTGTTACACAAAATTCTTGTATTCAGTACGGCCAGTATATTTTGTCATGATAAATAATTGTTTGTAATATTATTTATTTTATGTTTTTGTAGTAATTTTAGAATGTTGTTTGGAATTATTTCTTATTCTGTGTCAGATGTGTGTGTGGTATCATGTTCACAATTGTTTTGTGGAAGCCATATCCAATAATTTTTATTTTTCAAAAATCTTTAATTCAAGAAATGTTTTTGTAATAATAAACATTTATAAATTACTTATGAATATACATTATGCTTATAAATTCATGAATACTTTAATTTTTAAAAAATGAAAAAACCTAATTGGTATATTAAAGATATGTGTATAATTATTTTATTTATTTTAAAAATTATTATCCCTTAACTTCTGAGGAAAAGCTGCACAATTCACTCCCTAGTGCCACTGTTTTTCACACTGGCACACAGTTGTGCAGTTTATTGGAGGGAAAGAAAAGGAATATAAATAAGAAAATTCTTCTCTGAAATAAGTAAATCTTTTGCAGACACTATCGCTTGCATTCCAAAGCCTTCAGAGTGGTTTTACAGATAGCAGGGGAAAGCTAAAGTTTGTAATTCAAAAAGACATATATATGCCACAAGCAGTTAACACACTGGCTGAGTGAGTTGTATGTATACGCTTGCAACAGTTAATGCTTACGACCCTCACTTTTGGTATATTTCATTTTTAAATTGAAAATTACAAACCAATTTCAAATTTGTATAAGTAATTATCTTATTTGTGTGTGAATGTTATTGAATATGAAATTTTACTTTAAAAAGCAACTTAATAAAATAATAGAATTCCAAAGTGTATTAATCGTAAAAAACACTTTTCTGTAGGCAATGTCTAATCGAACACTAGTCATGTTACTTGGAACTGATCCAGCCATCAATCCTGAAGTTTTTCTACCCTTTAAACATCCATTGGTAACCTATGCATATATCAAACACATGTGGAAGAGTAATCAAAAGGTAATTTTAAATTTTTATTACATCAGTTATTCTCATTTATTTGCTCAGAAATTTAAAAATATGATATCAAGTATGTGTCAGGCTCACAGCCTTCAGCAAATATTTTTCTTATTATACATATATTATTATATTATATCTTCACTCTTGAAGTGTTTTCAGAGTAAACAATTATTTACAACTTTTACTTTGTTTTAGTTTTGAAAATAATAATTTTGAACAAGATTTCCATTTAAGTAGGAGAAATAATAGTGCAGAGTTGTTAGAGTAAAGAAATTTTAATATTTTTATTCTTGTTTTTTATAATAATTTTTTAAAAATAAACATGTTTAAAAAAAATAAAGTGTTTTGATAATTTTATTGGTCCAAGGTAGTTTTTGAATTTAATTAGTGTGATCTTAAATTTTTTTGATGATTTTATAGTAAAAATTTTTTTCTCTGCAATATTGTTTATTTCTTGTAAACAAGTAGTGCACTTAAATAAGGGAGAGTTTCATTTTAAAGTTGTTTTATAATAGGTATGCAAGGTCAACTCAGCTTTTCATCCCTTCAGTGGGTCAATAAATGAGTACCAAGATTGCTTGGGAACAAAACATTGGGGTTTCGCGTCAGACTGACTACCTGTTCAGAACATTTGCTAATGCACCTCAGTGCCCAAGGTCGCGAAAACGGAGTTGGGCACAGTAGGCCTTGGCCCTCATTGGGCTGTTGTGCCACTGAATTTAGTTTAGTGATAATAGATATGGATTTTTTTTATGATACAATCATTTTTTTTTAAAAATTGTATTTATATATTTACTACTGGCTATACATTATTTAAAATTGAAGTTTTTATCTGATGGTCATTAAACATCTCTTCAAATAGTTCATGCAATATTCAGTTGTACTATATAACTTCATACTAAAAATACTAAACTAAATATACTAGATAAATATTTGATTCATCAACTTAAAATGAATTCTTTAACTACTGATGTATGATTCTGAATTTATGTGGACTACATTTCATTTAGAATTTAAGCATATGCTTTGGGGAGGGGAACAACACATATACTGATATAAAAAAACCCATTAATGATTAAAATTCAATGAATGAAACTCAGTTGATTATTTATTTTAATTTTTGCTCTTTTTCTTTCATGAAACTAGAATATAGATTTAAAATGAACACTCTAAATGTTAAGTGAATGCTCCCATGCTTAACCCCCATATTTTTAGGGAACTAAAGATTCATTTTCATTTTAGTAAAAAACATTGAAAGGGATATATAATGTTTAAGTTTTGGTTATACATATATCTTCTGTATATAATACATTTAAACTCAGATTTTTCAAAGTACTTTTTAAAATTTGTGCACTTGTAAATACAGTATTTTACAGGCTATAAAATGCATTATGATGTATCAGGTTAGATTTTATGAAAAACTAGCTGCATGGCCCAGCCTTGCATGGGCTTTCTTGACTGTATAAATTTCCCCTTCTCCTCTGAATATCAGATTTTCCAAGGGTGGATGTGATTTATAAATATGCTGTTAAAATTCCTTTCTTCATAATTTCTTTGACTTTGCCTAGTTGGATGGGTTTCTTTCCACTCCCTTTTTAGCCAGGCATTGCACAGACATTTGCCAAGTGTATAACTTTATTCCAGTGGGAATTTTCCCTTTCCCTCTCAATGCCAGCACTTCTGTTTGTGTGTGAGGTCAATGCAAGTGATTTCTATAGTTCTGTCATTAAAATTTCCTTTTTCCAAATTTGTTACACTTTTCCTTGTCAAACAAGTTTCTTTCCCCTCCATTAAGCCTGGTGTTGTGAAAACATTTTCCTCCCCCTCCCCCCATGAATAAGATCTTCCTCTAAAATTCTATTTTCAATTAATGAGATTTACAAAACACAATACTGCTTTAGTTAATGAAATATTAATTTAAAGCAAACACAAAAAAGAAAACATTTCTGATGTAATATATAACAAAAACTAAACATATTCACTATTTCAACAATAAATACTTTCTTAGAATGAAAAATAATAAAATAGATCTGAAATTTTCATTTACCAATTAATTGTTGCATACGGTTAGCATAAAAATGTCTTAAAAAACTAATTTAATATTATTCGGAAGGAAACAGTGTATGATTTTATTCTAAAATAATTAATGTAGTAAAGAGTAATCGAAAACAAGACTGCTTTTTTAAAAAAATTTATTCATGTAAATCTATTATCACTTAATAATGATTAATGGTTACATATCATTTGCTTAAGAAATGGCATTAAAAACAAATCTAGTTCCCTCCACAAGAAAACGGATAATGTATAATTATATTATTAAAAAATTTACTTATTTATGATTTTAAGAAAAGCAATCCTATAACTTTATTTATGATTAAGAAAATCAATACAAAATATTAATTTAAACTTATTATTGTTATGTAATAAATGAAATAAATCTTACTATTATATCACAATATATCTTGCTGGTTTGAGTAAGAGTGTATTAATCCCCAGTGAAAATCCTCTTTTCCTTTAAAATCAGCTGAAGTTCCCCCTTCAGACTTTCCCTTTGTACTTCTCTCCCCCCTACTTCTGAACAGGAAGGTCAAATTCACTGAACGCAAAGTGAATACAGATGAACTTCAAGAAAAAGAGCTTTCCATGGAGTTTAATTTTTTTTAAGGGCATAATTTTTTGTTAATGCTTCCAAATTTCGCTCATCGACAGCTAACAGCAGTAATTTTTAAGCAAAAATTGTAAAGAAAATATTGCAAAAAGTGAATGCTTCAAAAAAGTAATAGACGAAAAACACAAAAACTATTTTAAAATTTGTAATTTTTAAGCAAATTTTCAAATCTTTTGTCAAAACAGATAATAATGTTTGACACACAGAAAAAGTTTTGTCTGATTATTTTTATAAATGACAAAGTTATTAAATGTTTAATTAAAATGTTTAGTATTTTTTTAAAAGTCGTAAAAAAAAAGAAGTTTTGGTATTTAGTTTTTTAAATCACTGATTCTTAAAGAGCAAGGTATGAACTTTTTTAGTACCGAATGTTGATTCATTACAAACATAAGAAATATGTTCTGAATGATTGAAAAATTCTTTTCATAAAAAATGATTTATTTTAAACACCCATTTGGCATAGTGGTTAGGGATGCTGACTGCTGTGCCATAGGGCCTGGACTCGAATGCCAGAGAAGGCATGGATGTTTGTAAATGTATAGTACCTTTGCAGCATTAGGGTACTCTAAATAGCCAAGCTGTAAGTCCTCTTGGGAGGTTGGTGTAAGGGGAAGAGAGGTAAGAGGCCCATGACCCCCCCCCCGGAGTGTTCTCTTTCCAAACTAGGGTGGAACCGAGCAAAATCGTACTGTCACTTGTATGGTGCTCAAGGCTGCAGTTAATGACAGGCATACATCTAGGCCCTTGCCATGATGAATTTTATGGATCTGGATCTGATGCAGTCAAGATCAGGTGGCATAAAAAACATGTTAGAAAAATTTGTAAAAATGCAAAATATCGTTATTTTGTAAAAAAAAAAAATTATACCTTATCATGGTGAAATAAATGATCTTTCCATGTCAAAAATGTTTTTTGTCTGATTTTGATACAAAAAATAAGATTGCAGTTTTAAAAAAAGAAAAATGTTGAAAATCCTTCATGCCTCAATCCACTTTATCCAATGTTCATGAATAAATCTCTCACAGTTTATTGATTAAAGCATCCAGTAAAGTCGGTCCATCAGAAATCACAGCAAAATACATCTCCTATTCAGTAATAAGGAGTTTTGCCATCTATGGGCTTTACATTGATTTCCCAAGACAGTTATTAAAGACAATCTCTTCAAAAGTTCACCTTGAGACTTGGATCACACCTTCTGCAACCACAGCTTGTATTCTCCATTCTTTGAAATGAACATAGATATATAAATTCCATTCTTTAAAATGAACATAGAT
>BMAV01015254.1:113621-166644 GCA_019973955.1 Trichonephila inaurata madagascariensis
AGATATATAAATTCCATTCTTTAAAATGAACATAGATATATAAATTCGAAGTAGAATTGTACATTTTCATAGAATTTTTCATTTAAGGATTAACAAAGGAGGGAGTTTTAAATTGTCAAGATAACATGCAAAAACAGCAGTATAGCATGACTTCCCATTACAGAATATCATTATTGTCTTAGTACTTGCATATCCATTGTTCCATTTGATGATGTATCAAATGGTAAATATACCTCCTTCATATCCATCATATCTGTTTTTCTGAAAACGCATATTTTTCCTTAAATTTATGACATACTTTGTAATCTTTCTTTGGTGTTCAATAGGCAGCTTTTGAGTTATTGATCTGGTACACATGCTCAGACTTTTTATCTTCATGAATCTCTTACACTGTGCTCTTGTCCCAGAAAAATTTGGGTATAGATATATCTGTTGATAATTTCCTTACTTCAATAAGTAATTTATTTTGGAATTTTTTAGGATGTACTTTCAAGGAAATATTAAAGCTCTAAAACTTTTTACTGGTTCAGAAAAGTTTTCTTATCAACACATTTGTAATATAATCAACCATTTCCTATCCCTGATGCTGGAAAAACAAGTTTAATAGTATTCTGATTTGGTGGATGAGCTTGCATAACCTTGACCTATAAGACATCAGCTGATTTTAGGGAACATTTTAGGTTAAAGAAAGTACATCTTAAAGGCTATAAAATGCAGTAATATCAATATTGATGTTAATTATAATGCTAAGACTGTTTGTTTTTAGAAGTGCTTTTTAATTTTACAAGTATTAAAATTTTTCTGTTTAATTGCCTTATTAATTTTAAGTAATGAACTGATTTACCTTTACAGCAAAATGCATTCAACCAGCTTCTTAATTTTGTTAATGTGTCACTAGTGTCTCAAGAATTTAAGAATATGAACAATGGAGGTGTATCTCCGGAGATTATACAGCTCCTCTCAAAGTAAGAATGCTTTTTTTTCTTCTACTAATATTGAAACCTTTCCCCCCCCTCCAAATTGGTGTAAATTATCTGATTAAAATTTATTGTTTCTAAAGGATAATGATAAATATTTTAATTGGTATATGAGTTTTAGAGTCTTGATTACATCAAATGTGATCATGAAAAAAAATGGAAATGTTTCATTTTTACATTGGACTGTGTACAAAAATTCTTATATGGCTTGGAATAGGAAGTCAGGTAAAAAAATTATCAGCTCAGTTCTTGTCTTCTGAAGGTGATTCAAAATTGTGAAATCCGTCACTTATAACAAACTTGGAATGTGATTCTTAGAGGATATGTAAGCTAGCAAACTAGTTTAATGTGTTTCATTAGTAACACAAAGAATATTATACTTTAAAACTATTATTATTATTTTGGCTGTCTTGTTTAGAATCCACACATATGTTATAAATGACTTAATAGGAATAAATAACTCATTAACTCCATATTAGATTAAAGTATTCAAATATTCCTCAGTTATATATTGGAGCATCTTAATTTTTTGAACTTTAAAAAAAATAAATGAAATTGGTTAAATTTTTCATTTTGCGTTAGGTTGGAAATGATTTGAAAAATGAAATTTTTAATCATCACTTCTTTGAAGTAAAATGAGGGAAAATAAAACTTTTGTTCTAAGGGCTTATATAACTAAGCTCCGAAAAATTTTGGGATTTAATCCATATTTTGAGAAGAAATTTATTTGTTGACAACTGTATATTTGCTTTGATTTATTACATACATACAGTGTTATAAAATGAATTAGAAATACTTTTTAAAAACCTTTGCCAGACTAAGGCATGACCGACATCAATCTATGATGGGCAGCCCAATACAGGTAAGAAATGCGACAATGATTTTTAATAGCAATAGCTACTGCTACATCACAGATATGTACTTAAAATGACAGTTATTCTTTCTTTGATATGTTTTCCTCCAAAGCATTTTTCTTCTTTAAATGTTAATCTTTTTGAGGTAAACAATCCAAAAATAAAGCAGCATTAAAGATGTTTTTTTGGCTAATAATCTTGTAAAATTTTACTCAATGTCTCTGTTATCCAATTTTTAACATTATTATCATCAACATCTTTACTTTTACCTGATATTATTTTTGCTACAATTCTGCATGTCTTTTCTAAAAATTTTCGAGTTATCCATTGCTCCTTTGAAATATGCTGTATCCCAATGCCTTTGCAAATGGAAGATCTCTCTCAATTTCAGAGATAAAAAGTCCAGGGTAAAATCCTAGGAGAGCCCACACCCTTGGCGACAAAACGAAAAAAGCGTCAAGCCAGAACGAGAATGCGCCAAGCGAAACTGACAATGGTGGCAAGTGAATGCAGAGAGATAAGGTAGATGCGTAATGAAAATATATGTAAACAATACAGAAATTAAACATTTAAGATAAAAAAAAATATAAAAACAGCATTTACTTTCTCACTGCTGATCTTTTTCGAGTGGAGGGTACAGCAGAACAACAGATTTTAAAAAAGTCTTGAAGGTCTCATAGCTAAGTGAATGATCGTGTGAGCGCCCCCATTTTTATTCTGCGAGGTAATGGCCGAACATACTTTCAACGTGGCTGGTGCAATTTCGAAGAAAGCGTTTTATTGTCGACCATGTAACATCATGCCGATCGTTACATTTAGGACATTCATAACTCTCTAAGCAATCAATTTGTCCTTCATACACTATTCAATCAATTCTTTCTAACCTTTCGCATTCAATAAAGTAAAAAATTCTAAGATATATTCCTTCACACACGCAACCATTCCAGCCCGGTTCCCCAAAACAAAATGAAATTCGAAATGCCCGCCGACAAAATATGAAATTTCCAGAAATAGTTAGGTTTACCATATCTAGTGTATCAAAGTAGGGTTACCAAGATGGCACAATTATCGCCAACCCAAAATAATTCGCGCTAAGGGTGTGGGCTCTCCTAGGACTGAACCAAAGTCCAGATATCAGAGTTGGACCATTTGAAAATTGCCTCATCCACATCTTCAAAGGCTTATGTTTTTAAATTTGTATCTTATCTTGATTTTTTTATAATGGTTGATAAGCTGTTTGAAGGAATACCAAAGTTTAAAGCCGTATCCTTTCTTGATGCCTTTATCCACTTCACAAAGAATTAAATTTTTCCCTGAGCACTTTCACTTTGACATTTGCAAACTACAAGAATCAAATTTACCAGCAGACTCTGATCAACACTACAAATGAATAGGTAGCTAGTTCAAGGACATGGGAATGCAAGATTGCTCCAATGAGAGTGAAAGGGGATATCAAAGGTTTTTCCAGTGAACTGGTGTGAGTATGTGTGTGGGGGGAAGGGGGTTAAAGGTTGCACTTCCTGAGTGAAACACTCAGAATTACAGCAGTTTTATTATTCTCGGTGAGTTATGTACCTGGTAAAACCAGTTTAAAAATCACTGATCACTATAAAATGTATTTAAAAGAGAGAATAATGTGAAACACTCAGGAGTATTTTAAAAATTGAGAGAAAAAAATCAAATTACAAGAGAAAAAGTTCAGGGAATTCTCAAATTCAAATGTACTTAGCACTTAACTTTGGGAGAGGCTCGGTGGCCATGGTAGCCGAGTGGTATAGGTATCAAATCGTGGCTTTCCATGTTGCGAGTTCGAGCCCAGTACAACTAAAGACCCGCCGTGTAGGGCAGCGATGCACGTTAAATCTGTCGAGAGCTGAAACGTCCTCCCGTTGGTGTGGTGTGGTAGTTAGGAGAGGGGGTGCCAGCTCAGGTGTCGTCCACGTTACTTGACCATGGTTCAAAATTATGTGGTTCGTCGCCAAAAGCCCTCGAGTAGCTGAACAGTGCGACGTTAATATTCAATCAATCAATCTTGGGAGAGGCTCGACAAAAATTCAAGGAAACTCTCTCCACAAATTACACTATAACATTAAAAACAGCAGCCCCAGGGCCCAATATACAAGAGTTTGAGAAAAAACTAGAAAATATAGTAGAAAATTTTCAAGCAGCTCTTTAAAAGTAAACTACAGCCATAATGAATTTGATGCAAATAATGATGGAATCAATGTTTAAACATTTGATAGGCATAATAGAAATTAGTAAACAACCATCATCTCCTAATAGAAAAAAAGATAAGTCTACTGCAACAGAAAATTGAAATATCTATATCAAGTACATCTCACAATATGGATAATACATAAAATAATATTGAAATTGAATAACTTTAAAGTTTTAAATTGCAGTTCTTATTCACGAATTTTGAGTTTTTTTCCTTCCTTAAAAATATAGATAAAATATCTATATCTGTAAATATATCTCATTTCCTCAAGCGGAGGAGAAAAAAAAATTTTTTTTTTGATCTCTTAATTTCCCTTGTACATCTTTTTATGCATTTTCTACAATGGAATTGTAGAAGTCTAAAAAACAAACTCATTTGGCTAAAAATTCCTCCCTTTTCACTATCAGATATTTTGATTATTCCAAGAGACTTTTTTAAAACCTAATGACAATTTGTAAATCCCAGGTAAGATCATTTTCAGACAAGACAGACTTGACAGACCAGGAAGAAAGCTGCTGATAGCAGTACCATCAAATATTTCTGCCAGACAAATATTCTTTAACAATAGGCAGTTATCAGACTACAAAATCTTAATATTGCAAATTATAATTAATGATACTTTCTTTCATCTGATAAATTTATATGCATCCCAAGGACTTAATATTACACAACTTAATTCTTTTCTTGATTCCTTATCGGACCCAGTTTTCATATTTGGAGATTTTAATTTGCATCACCCAATGTAGGGTTCAAATCATGCTTCTCAACACAACAAAATTTTTGTGGAATGGTTAATGAATTCTAATTTCATTCTTCTCAATACTGATGTTCCAACACATAGAAGTAATTAATGTTGGCTCTAGTGCTCTCCTAGACTTTATGCTCTTCAAGTCTCATCAGATACAGCAATACTTTTGTTTTAGACAGCTCCTACAATAGTGACCATTGTCCTGTTATCACAGATTTTAATTTTCATAACTTGATTAAACGAACCATAAAAAAAGTGGATTGGCCCTCAGTAATAGAATAAGCCGAATCAACAGTTTTTAAGATAGACAATTGCAATCATAATCTATCTGACAATATTGCTAAAATAATTTCAAATAGTACTCGAAATATAAAAATCTCTAATAGAATCTTCCCTCCTTGGTGGAATAATGCTTGTCACATACTTCCAAAATTGTGGATTTGATATAAGCAATATTCCAGCCGGCTCCGATTTTATATCAAAAAATTTAAAAAGATATACTGGGATGCAGTATGTAATAATGTTCCTAACCCGAGAATATTCTATAATATTCTAAAGAAAATTGCAATGAAAAACAATCCTGAGTCAACACTGAATTTTCTTCAAATACATAACAGAATCATATATCACCCACAGATTCAAGCAACACTCTTTGCAGAGAATTTCACATCCAATAATAGTATCCATGAGCCACTTCCTTTGGATTTTTTTGCCCAAGAAAATAGTTTAATCAACAAGCCCTTTCATTTATCTGGAGAGCAATAAAATCTGCTAAGAACAAAACCCCAGGTGCAGACCAGATCCCGGCTAAATTCCTGAAACTATTGAACCATAGTGAACAAATGATAATCTTAAATTTCTTTCAACAGATATTTGATAAGTCAATTGTCCCCAAGGCATGGAAGCATGCTATAATTCTTCCAGTTCCCAAAACATGCAAAGATAAAACTAAAATCTCCTCATATAGATCTATCGCTTTAACATCAGTTTTCTCTAAGACATTTGAAAGAATTTTAATCAATCGAATTGCCTACTTTCTGATAACAGAACAAAAACTACATCAGCAACATTATGGATTTGTTCCTTTTAAAGAAAACAGAACAGCAACTTATGTAATTTACAAAGCAATAACAGACACAAAGTTGGAAAAAAAAATACTTTGTGGGGATTAGCTTAGATATAAAGAGTGTTTATGACTCCATGTATATTGACAGTCTTATTTACAAGTGCTTACAAATTGATATAACTGGGAAAATAGTACTTTGGATGCATGGATTTTTATCTTACAGATCGCTGCAAATTTGATAGAGGGGATGTCTTTCATCTGAAAAAAAATGCTAAAGGGACTCCCCCAAGGTAGTGTACTGTCTCCATTATTATACACTCTCTATATGTATGACTTTTTTGAAACTTTGGAGACTGGAATCGAGTGTTCTATATATGCTGATGAAATTTTTATCTATTCCTCACATCAATCACTTGATATCATCTGTTGTAAATTACAAAATACTTTAGAGAGAATTAATCAATGGTGTAATTATTGGAAATTGAGCTTAAGCCCAGACAAAAGTTACCATAGCTGAACTCTCGAACAAAAGGATTCACTCATTTCCTAATATATTATTATTTGGGACCCCTCTTCTGTGGCAATCTTCTATTAAATATTTAGGAGTATATTTTTCGAAACAGAATCAAAATATTAACATCATGCACCAAATGAAAAATAAAGCACTGAAAAAAATCAATGCTCTTAAAGGTATGGCTTACAAGCATTATGGTCTGAGAGCTGAAAATCTTATCCAACTAATCAATAATAGCATCTGCAGTACCTTTTTACACATATCACATAATAAATAAATAGTTTGACAATCAGTTGAAACCTTTTAATGTAATACAAACCGAAGCTCAGAATTGCACTAGGTCTTCCACAATGGACACCAAATATTGTACTCATGAAACTGGCTGGACAAGAAATTCTCTCGGACAAAATCAGAAGACTGGCAAATAAATTTATCCTTTCTCAAATATCCAGTCAAACCTTTTCTCCATTATATAGCAATAACCCTGATTCTCTGAATTTAAAAATTATGAAGGAAGATAAAAATAATATTGTCAGTATACTACATACTTTAAATGCTAATAGTAATCAAATCATCACAATCCCCAGAATATCATCCTTTTCATTTCTCCCATGTAAAATATATACCAATAACTTCAAATTTCAGGATAAAAATTTACCAATTCAAGCTATAAGGAGTTTATTTGATGAAACAGTTGAGCATGATTTTCAGGATTTCCTTATAATAGCCACCGGTGCATTGAAAAACGATCAAACAGCATCCATAGCAGGTATAACAGAAAATCTCTCTTTTGCTTACAGAATAAATCACAATAACTCTATTTTTACTGCTGAAGCTTTTGCTGTTTGCCAAGCTTTAGATGATCTGACTGCTTCAAACAAAAGTCTGCTAATCCTTATAGTCTCTCTGTTCTCTATGCTCTTCAAAATTATTCAATTAAATTACATAGTGCGATTCACAGACTAGCTAGCAAGATTTACATACAATCATATTATACCAATAAGCTGATTTTACTTTGGACTCTGGAACACTCTAATATATTATGGAATAAGTAGGCGGATTACCTCGCAAGGTCTGTCACAGAGTCTAACATTTACATCGACTGGATTGCTTCAGAAGACATCAGTAAAAAAATATGTCAAGAAAGATTTAAAAAAGCAAATAATAATTTTTATTCAAGCAAGTATTTTGAAAATTTGGGCAATATTATAAACATTGGCATCATCTCTAAATGGACAAATAATAGAAGAGAAGAAATTCTATGCACTCGAATCTTTAGCAAAATGATCATTACCCCAGGACTTCTTCTAAAATTCAATTCAATGGATAATGCAATGTGTAGTTCTTGTAATCGTTTAAATGACTTGGAACATATTTTATTAAGATGCAATAGATATACTCATCCTCGAAATAACCTAAAATTTTAATGTAAATAAATGTGCTGTCCTTAAGTAATTCATCTCTTATATGAATTTAAAACAATCGACATTGTCGAAACTTTCCGCTCTTTCCAATTATGACTACATTTTCTTCTAGATTTGAAATTGTCTAGCAAGTTGTTGAAGTTAGGTTGTAAATCTTCTTACTTTCAATTGATTTAACAAAATCTTGTTTTCTCTAAGCTGCCTTGGCCTGAAGGTAATTGTAAGGGTGATGTTGTGAGTTGATGTTTTCAATTATGATACTGTACTTTAGCTGTGCTTTCTTCCATAGGGTTGGTCTCCCATGAATTTCTTTTCTCCCATGGCTCTTGTCCTGTTGACAGGAGGCATGTGTGAACTGAAAGGGACCATTCATTCTTATTTTATTTTAGAACTCTGTCCTCTGAATAGGATAAATATTAATTCCAATTTTTTTGCCTTTCTTTATTGTGGGGTTCAAAACACCACTTTAATTTTTAAAAATATTACTTTTACATTGTATTATTTTTTCTAGTATTAGGTGGTTCATACCTCCATTATATTAATTATCAAATATTATATACTTCACATCGCCATTGAAGAATCTTTTATGTATTGTATGGTTTACATCACTATTTCAATCAATGTTGAAACATGTCTATTTTTAATTATACTTAATGTCATTGATTGTGTACAGTCTTCAGTGGATTATTAATTAAACTAGTGAGTTATAATTTATAGAATTGCCTATGTAAAAAAGTTATTCCTGTGATCTCAGTGCAAAAATTTGTATTTTGGAGTAAATTTATTAAATAAAATTTTTTTTAATATAAATTAACGTTAAGTTATCTCCGTCAGTTATGTACTTAGTTTACGCTTCTAATGGCCTGTTATCCGCTCAAACTATACCATGTTGCTACATTTCAAAATAAGATGCATTATTGCATAAGCCACTTATTTTGACCAATCTTGGTATTAGCTAATGGAAATCATATAATTCTCAAAGCTTCTTGTTGAGAAGATATAAAAGCTGAAATCTCCTGAATTTATTTAAGAGCGCTTTTGTCTGTGTGTGTTTATGTTGCTGCTGTTTGCATTGTTGCATACTTAATAAGATATGGATCTACAGCTACAAAATGTGTCATATCACCCATTAAGATGTCCCAGTAACATGTTTAATTCCAGTGAAAACATCTCATACATTTTATATTTGAATGTACATTTACACACATACACAGAATTAAAAATGAACAATGATATGCACTTAGAATTTTTTATTTTCTATAAAGTAAATGTCAAAGGTGGATCTTCTTTTACAATGTTTTGTTGCATGATTTCAATATCCTTACTGTTATTCTTGCACAACATATCAAGTCTATACAAGATTTTTAATCATATTTCGTGAAACTTTTGGGAATCTACAATCTGGATGGTCACTGTAATTCAACTTTTCATTTCATTAATGCTACAGATAGGAGATAGGTATGTAATGTTTTTCATGATCCCCATAAAAGGAGCAAGAGCACTCTCAGATTTTAGTTTTGTCAAAATGCTATCTGTCATCATAAATCTTCTATACCATTTATAAATTGTGAGTCTTTAAAGTGTACTTTGTGTTGTAGGTAATCTGAAGATATTTTGAAATGAGAATGTCAGAAAACATTGGCCATCTTATGTATACTTATCTTAAAAACTGATATTTTCTTTATGTAAAATATCAGTTAAAAATCTGTAAAAGTGCATATCATTGTTTATTTTTAATTAATTTTTTTAAAGTGTAAAGAAACATTTTGGACACTTTGTGTATATATATAATACTAGCTGGTATACCCGTTCTTCACAGGTGAACTGAAAAATTAAACAACACAGATTGAAGGATAAAGAAGTTTTTAATGAGTTAATTTTATGTGAATTGCAAATTAAACAAAAAAAGCTTTTTGCGTATCTCAGCTGAACAAAAAAAGAAAAAAACCCCACTTTTGTTAAATTTTAAGTCTGTGGATCTGATAACTGATAAAAAGGATTTTTTTATATTTATAACTCCCCGTAACTTTCTTGAGGGTCGATTTTTGAAAATACCTTCCTAATCTGATCTCTGTTCAGTAAAAGTAACACATTGTTACAAATTTTGTGTAATGAACACTTAAAATAGTGTAAATAATTTATATCTGGATCAAACGCAATAAAAGTATTTATTTTGATATAAGGCTGAATTTGTTTTGTTTGTCTTTAAAAAAATTATCACATATGCATCCTTCATCACATTTTTTCATTAACTTTTAATGTATTCCTTTCTAAGGTGTTATTTGAAATTGGGAGATTGGGAGGAGAACCTTCATGGCATCAATGAAATGTCCATTCCTCGGATTTTACAATTTTACTCACAAGCCATGGAAAAAGAGAGAAACTGGTACAAGGTGTGTATGTTATTTCTCCCCTATAGATTTTACCACGAATGAAATAATTGAAAATTAACTTTATGTTACAGTAAAGTAAAAAGATAAAAATATGAAGTTTTATTTTAAGTTAAAATACTGATGTAATAAATCTTGGTTTCTTGATTTTTCTTTTGAAGGTGGCACATGCATGGGCTTATATGAATTATGAAGCTGCTCTGTTCTATAAACAGCAAGAGCAGCAGAAACACATGCAAGAGAACCAGACAGTTTCTGGTGAAGGAATGGATCTCTATACTTCACTACCTCAAGATCCGCCAAGTTTAGGATCCATTAAGGTTGCTTCAGTAAGTATTATAAGCTCTTATTGAATTGTTTAATAGGTAAAAGCATTTCAGACCAAATTAAAAAATCTGAAATCTTTTATAGAGTGGCTTTTTTTAAAATTTGAGATAAGTTTATTTTTTAAGTTATACCAAAAGAGAATAAATATAAATTATATTCTTTGAAGTAAGGATAAAAAGTTTTTAAAATTCAATTTTAATTTCTAATTATACTTTAAAAAATAGTCTATATTTGTTTCTTTTTCTCCCAGGCAGCAGAGCATGTTAGAGTGTATGCTGTGCCTGCAGTAAGAGGATTTTTCCATTCCATTGCATTGTCCTACGGAAATTCTTTACAAGACACATTAAGGTAAGGGACTTTTCTATAAAGATTTTGTTGGGCAATTTATTCATGTTTATTGAAAAAATATATCTACTTTTCAATTAATTTATTTAAGAAAAATTCCTATTGGGAAAAAAAATTGTTTTCTCTTTATATCAGTATTTACAAAAAATAAACTTGAGTAATAATTGAGCCGTTCAGTGCTAAAATTGATTAACTTCATAAAATGAGAAGTCGAGAAATATGATGAAATAATGTACATTGTTTTTTTAAAATTCCCTTTACAATAGAAATTTAAGTATATATTTTTATATATTTTAGAATGCATAAATACAGATATAGCTTTCATCTAACAGTATGTAAAATTAATAAGAAAGTATATGTGGCTGTAGAGTCAATCGATTTGGCGACTGAAAAAAGTAATAAAGTTGAATTCAGTGTTTTTAAATTTGTAAATTTTTTTATTACTGAACAAGTTAGTTATTATATACCTTTATTACAGATTTTCCATAAAAATAAATGTTTACAGTTCTATTTTAATGTATTATTTGTGATTCATCAGCAATAAAAATAGTCTTCATCTGCTCCTATGTGAGGACTTGTCATTTCAATTTGTTATCAAGTTTTTATAATAATCATGGTTAACACAGGAGTAATGAATTTTAACATGTTCAATGTGGCTTTCCTTTTTCCTTTGTCACCTTTAGGATATAATAAAGACTAATCTACATTTTTGAAATTTTTTGGTCTACTTGCTACAGTTTTCCTAATATTAATGACATTAAATTCTGCATCCTCATTATAATCACATTTGAATTGTATGAGGTAGGGTTTGGACCTTTCTAACTTTATCCAGCATATTTTGAGCTAATTTACTGGAAACCCTTTGATGGTTACTTTTTTGTTAATGATTACATTTTTTAAAGGTTTTGTTGAAAAAAAAATCTTGGTGGGTCATTTGGATAACATCAAATGGCAGTTTCTTTTTAGAAGGTTTGATTATATTGTACCAATCTTCTGGTGAAAAATTTTTTTGAACTTTTTTGCATGTGACTTAATAACAACAAAATCTGAGTCATTAGGCAGATAGCTGTGGAGTTTCCCAAATTCACCAGTCTTTAATTGGCTAGGAAAATGTCCTGCCTTTTTCCTCAAATGCTCTATTTCTAAGTCATCTGGTGAGGAATTTACTTGTCAGTACCAGTCCTTAGTGATGGTCTGTATCCTTTCGTTGAAGGTTTCGTATGTGACTAAAAACTCAAGAACTTTTATTCAAATGGTTGCATTCTTGAGCTACTGTCGTATGATTATTCTTAGGACTTTGACTAGGGGGTCTTTTAGTTCATTTATGAACATACGATCATTGACATTTGCTAGTGCATTTGAATTTTTAATTGAAATGATTCACATTAGAGTATGGAGTTAATCAAAATAACCTCTGAAATAAATTACTTTTATTTGACGACCAAAAAATTTTTGTCATTAAATGGTGTTAATCTTCCTCATTTAAGACAGTTATAAATATAAAAAGTTATGACTATACCAAGTGCTTTGACACTCAAATTTAAGGTTTTTCAAAAAGTGGAGTTAACCGATTTGTGCACTGAATGGCTCAGTTACTACTGATATTTTTGACAAAAGTTTTTGTTTCTTAATTTAGTTTTTATGCATATAATATAAATATTCAATGAAATTAGAAATGAGTTAAAATCTCATTTGAATGTTAATGAAAAAAATTCTGTTATGCTGCACATAAATAAACACTTATATATATGTGTGCGTGTATGTATGTATTATAATATAACATTGAAATATCTGTACTTTTTTATATGTAGATTACTTACATTATGGTTTGATTACGGACATATGCATGAAGTTAACAAAGCAGTTATTGAAGGACTTAAGACAGTCCCTATTGAAACATGGCTTCAGGTATTTTGCTTTTGAAGATTACCAGTTTATTTAATTTCAATAGCTATACAAGAAAGTGACAGTTACAAATTAAATTATAATCAATATTTTAAATCTAATTTTGTCTCTTACTTTTGAAAAAAGTTGAATTTTTAACTATGCATAATTAGGACATCTGATTGTCTTATATATTTTTGAAGCAAATTAACATTTTATGAATTTTCTTGTCATTAGTTCAGAAATGTTTTTGTGATCATTATAAAGGAAGAATTGCAATATTCTAATTGTGTGTGTGTGAATAAAAGTTTAGTGCAACTGGCATTTATTGGTTAGAGGGGCCAAAAAGAAAATTACACTAAATTCTGTTCCATAATTTTGTTTATAGTGAATGTATCTTATATTATAATATCAATATTTCTGTGTTGGCAACAACTCGAAAAAACAATTGTTGACCCTTAGTCCCTATAACTGATGAGTACATAAAAGTAATTTAGTTTTTTAAAGTTTCTGAAAGTAATAGTATTTTATTTCATTGTTTTCCAGGTTATTCCTCAGTTAATTGCAAGGATCGACACTTCACGCCAACCTGTTGGAGAAGTGATCCATCAGCTTTTGATGGACATTGGAAAACATCATCCTCAGGCTTTAATCTATCCATTGACTGTTGCAGCAAAATCAACCGTAACTGCAAGAAATAATGCTGCAAATAAAGTTTTGGACAGTATGGTGAAACATAGTGGAATGCTTGTTGAGCAAGCTAAAATGGTACATGCAAAACTTCATTGTATTGACAAGCATGCTTATTATATGTTGAATAGTAGAATTATATTTTTTCAAGTATTTTTTAAATTCATAGTATTAGCAAAACCAGATTTGAAAGAAGATAATATTAAATTGAGGCTTTTAATGTACACTCTATAACAAAAAAAAATCGATGCACAAAGAAGGAATTGCCTGATTGTAATGAAATTTTGGATGTGAAGGCATTTGAACCAAACACACAAATGCTTAAAATTTGGTATCCAGTGAATCAATAGCAGGAACTCTAGCACATCTAAACTGTGCGGTAAGGAATTGTAAATAAGGAGTGATACTCAATCTGATGGCGAAAATTTTGACTGAAATACCTTATTTCGGCTGTAACAATGGCTCGCCAAAGGATTTGTGCACATTACAAGCAGATATCAGTATTTGGAAGAAATCATTCAGTTGGATTGAAAGAGGCTAGTTGGACAAATCAAAGAATTGCTCGACATCTGGGTCGAAGCGATGCATTGATTAGATGATGCTGGTAAGAGTGGGTCAACAATGACAGATATCAGCATCAGAATGACAGCAGTCTACCAAGGGTCACAACAGAATGATTGTTAGAACATCTATCATAACACTGGATTCGCCATTATCAACTGTCCACCGTGTGGTCCGTTAACATATGTCCTCCATCAACCTCCTTTAATGACTGAGGGAGCAGAATTTATGCTCACATCAACTGTTATGCCTCTTACCTCTCACACCTGTACACCATCAAGTCCCATTTCATTGGTGCCAGGCTTTATCAACAGGGAACTGCACTGACTGAGGTCATGTAGTCTTTAGTGACAAGTCCCATTTCCAACTTTGTCCTGACGATAACTGCAAATGTCTAGAGAAGTCCAAAGCAGCATGGGAATCTTACCCTAACTATCGCATACCACACAACAGGGGCTTTATGGTCTGGGATGCTACCTCCTTTGATAATTAGCCCCTTTGGTAGTCATTTCTGGCACACTGAAAGCACAATGGTACGCTCATGAACATCCATCCTATGACTGGATGTGTTTTTGTTTTTTTTGCAACATCCAGGATTTACTTTTCCAACACAATAATGCCGGGCCACACATGACACAGGTCGCTATGGATTGTCTTCAAGCTTGCCCTACACTTCTTTAGCTATCTGATTCTCCTGATTTCTCTCCCATTGAGCACATTTGGGAGGTTATGGGAAAGTGATTACTACCATCCCCAAATGTTAATGACGTAGCCCAACAGTTTGAGACAATTTGGCCAGAAATTCCACAGGACACCATCTGGGAACTTTATCAGTCTGCTCCGCACTGAGTGACAGTTTATATCCAGGCCAGAAGTGGACCAATGCCTTATGGACTTCCTCTAATTGTAATATCAAACTCTGAAATAGTCATTCAATTGTTCTGAAATTTTAATTTTTAAACGTTTGCTTTTCTGCGGATTTTCTTCACACATCTACCAATTTATATCACAATTGGGCAACTACTTCTTGGTGTGTCATTTTTTTGTTTTGTTTTTTGTTATAGGGTATATTTTAAATGCATTATTTGCCAAGAGTAAGTAGTTATAACAGTAAGTAGCCTGTGCAATGTTTCAAGTAGATACTCTTGATGACATTTAAAAAAAAAATTACACTCAACTCTGAATTTGCTGTGATTTTTCAATTGTATTACAATTTTAGAAGTTTACATGAGGATTTTAAATTATTAATAATTGAAAATTTTCATTTAGAATTCTGATTCAAATGTACTGCATTTAAATTTAGACATTATTAATGTAATAAAAAACAACTATTTAATGATTTTTTAAAAATATAATTAGAAAAAATGTGCATATTTCTAGTATTAAGTACTCTAGTATAAATATCGTCAGAAAAGAATATCCACTCTTAGAGAGCTGGCTGTTGGTAAATCTTGGTCTTGTCTACTTAATGGCCAGAGACGTGCTCAACCTTCTGTCTTACTTAGGGTGAAGGGAGTGGCATGTTTTAGAGTCATCTCCAGACATGATTATCTGCAGGCCCATCTGCTTAAGATTGGCCTGGCTGATTCATAGCTCTGCCCTTTCTGTAAATCTGTGCGAATAATTGGGGAGTATATATTTGCCCCTCTACTTCATGTTCTTCTGTAAGATAACTATGAAGTTCTCTTTACTGCTAGCTTTGAACAGGACTGCAAGATGCCTTATGTTTGAGAAGACGTTGACGGGTTTAATTTTTTTTAAAAAAAGTATTAAGTACTTAAGTATTTTTTGAAAAGAATAAATTGTGGTAAAATATATTGCTGTAATTTTTTTGTTACAAATTTTCTTTTGTGTTTGTGTCTATGCATGCCAACCTTGAAAAGGTTATCTTTGATTAATTACTTAAAATAAATGTCAGTTATTTTTAAAAGATCTTTTATTTGTATTGCTAAAAATCTTTAAGTAAATTTGTAATCTAATTTGTGTAAAAAAACTTAAATGTATGATTAATACTTAGCTAAAATATTTACAATGATTTTTAATTTCAGGTTAGTGAAGAGCTTATTAGAGTTGCTATCTTGTGGCACGAATTATGGCATGAAGGATTAGAAGAGGCTTCTCGACTTTATTTTGGTGAAAGGAATGTAAAGGGAATGTTTGCAGCTTTGGAACCTCTCCATGCTCTCATTGAAAGAGGACCTCAAACATTAAAAGAAACGTCGTTCACACAAGTATACTTATATTCATATACATAGACAAAAAACTTTCTCTTATTACACCTGATTATTATTATTTTGAATTATGCCAAGGAATTCAGAAATTCTTGCATGATATTTTATGTGCAAAAGGGTCAATACAAACAAAATAAGAACCAGACTATTTATCTGTTAGATTTTAAAGGAAGGAAATTATATAATTTACATTGATAAGAACTCACACTTATGGCAACATTTTATAAAAACTTCTTTTTGAACTATAATAAGTGTAATGTATGGAACTTATTTTGTCTTTTACATTAGATGGTATGAGATATATTTTGATAATGCATATAAATAAAATATTTAATCAAATATATCATGTTGTTTAACTTTTTATAAAGTATGAATATCTCTTATAAAAATTCTAGTGGATTGAGAATTTTATATATAATTGTAAAATTTTGTTTAAAAATATAATTGGAGTCCCTTATTGGGAGGTATTAATGTATTTATTAAATATAAAACTTTTCTGATTTTGTATATCATTTTGATTAGAAATTGTTTTTTGCTACAGGCTTATGGTAGGGAACTATTAGATGCTCAAGAATGGTGCAAGAAATACCAGCGATCTGGTAATGTTAAAGATCTTACTCAGGCTTGGGATACTTATTATCATGTTTTCCGAAGAGTAACCAAACAACTACCACAGGTTTGTTACTGTCGTATATTTTTATCAGTTTTTCCGTGATAAGGAAACAAATAGAAGAGCTTATTAAGAAGCCATTCCTTTGTAATTTAATTTATAATGATTCATGTATAATTTAGAGAAAATTGCTCTTTGTTTAATTTTTTGGTACTTGTGTATTATACTGTCAACCAATTTTGCAAAATCGGAACACCAAATAAAAAAAAAATCAGCCAAATGCTGTTATGGTTTCTGTACATGCACAAAACCAAATTCTCATGTATACTTCTTCCATATTAGCCCATTGACAAATACATTGGGTAAAATTTAGAAAAATAAAAAGTGTATTTAAATAAAATGCATACTGAAAATAAATTAATGATCTCATAAGAATTAGATCATTCAGGCATCCTTAAGGCAGTAACTGCATTAAAATTCACAACAAATGAGTTTTCTTCTTTATGTTGATTGTCTCTGCATAAACTTTACTTGAATAGAAATCTTGTTGCTGTCTTGGAAATTCACCCATAGTCTTTCTGGTACTCATTATTAGGCTTTTACTTGGTAGACTTAGTATTAAGTTTGGACTGCATCTAATTAGGACTTGAGCAATAAGTAAAGTCTTCTAAAACTATAAAATATTTATTTAAATGAAATTTTAATTTGATTGATTACTTTGATTGCCTAATGCTTCATAGCACATGTCATACAGTATACGAACAAATTGAAGTTATAGTGGAAACATTGCAAGAGCAAATGACTTTTAAATGAATTAAATTCTGCAGCATTAAAAAATATATATATCACTGGGGATTAAACAGTTTATGTAGGATCCAAGATAAAATAATTTACTCAGGATTATACCTAACACTTATGTATTAGAAGATATTTTTGGAAACACCCCACTGCTTTTTCCCCATAGAAAAGAGGTTCCAAGTTTTAATCATTTCACAACAAAATAAAAGAATAGTACAAATTCTAAACAATGTTAATATTTTGATTATTCCATTTGAGCATATGCAGGAATGGTACAACCTGCAAAAAATTGTTATAATATTTATGCATGTAGAAATAAGATTAATAAATTTAGTATGCATGGGAACGGTTATCTTTTATAGTCCTAATCCAGATTATTTGGTGTTGGATCCTCCATGAACTATTTTTTATCCTTTAGTATATTTATTTTTGTGCTGCAGCATTTGATTCTCATAAGGATTACTTATTTTCACAATGCTTCTACTATGATTTCAACTTTTTTTACATATTACATGACATGTACTACAAAGCATGATATGATCAAAGGGACCAATTAGATTAAGATTTTATTTCATATATGTACCTATACATATCATAAGTTCTGATACAAAAATTTGAGATTGTCTAATATTTTTCAAAAATTTGTTGTCTTTTTTGCATGTTTTAAATCAGTCAAAGCCTTAACACTATGAGTGGAAGTGTGCAGTACATATTTTTCTGCATAAAAAAAAAGAAGAGCCCATAAAAGATTTTTGAGGCTCATAAACATTTGGACATCAAAAGATTACTCATTTATCAAACAATTACCAGATGTTTGGGTACTAACAGCATTCAAGATCATTCTAGAAGCAGTCTTACGATGCTTGGTATGAACAACAGCTCTGGTGAAAGCAATCAGGGACAGAATTGACTGAAATCTGTGTTAAACAAAGAATCTTCTTGCTAAACAGATAAACGTGTCACATAGTAAGCAAAGACTTCAGACTTATTTAAGAATAACCTACCATTTTTTTACAAAAGAATTAAAGTACCAGACATACCTTGAAGCATAAGTATTGTAGTGGTAAGCACATAACTGCAATGGACAAATTCTGTTTACTGACAAGAAAATTTTTGATGTTGAAGAATCTTTTAACTGCCACATTGACCATGTATACTTAAGAAATGCCCAAGAAGCTGAAGATAAGAAAAAATATATTCTGAGAGCTAATCATCTGACTTTTGTAATGGTTTGATGTAGTGGCAGCTATGAAAGCCTATCAGAGATTCATTTTTACAAGAAAGGACAGAAAATCACAGCAAAGGTTTATCAAGACATTGTAATAAAGTTATACACTGTACAGTTATTTCCAGAACTTCAGCTTGTTCAGTGGAAATAACTGGTCTTCTCAGCAGGACTTATGCTGCATAAGGTGAAGACAATCTAAGAGTTGGTGAAAGAGAGTGTACTACACTTCATAGAACACAAAGATTGGCCTTTTAGCAGTCCTAATTTAAGTCCATTCCTTCTAAATTGGGGTCGGTATTGGAAGCAAAGGTATGTCAAAACAGCATCCCAATTAGAACAGTCTAAAATGTTCTTGAATGAAAGCAGCAATGGAAATTTTCATGGATATTGTGCGTTCTGGGAAAGTTGATTTGTCAATGAATCTTAAAGACTGGTTGAAGTCAGAAAGTAATCTTTTTGAATAACAGGTGTGATATATTAAATTTAAAGGTAAAATAAAACCTTAGAAAGGTTTAGTTTTAAATGTGATTATGAAGTGTGATTATGAAGTTTTTTTTATTTTAACTTCATAATTATATCAGAACTTATGGTGCAACTAGGTATATTATATAGATGTGTTCTTTACATGATTCCTGATGTTTGAGCTGCAGTTACATCTTTATAACTGTTAAAAACGATGTACTGAACAGTTTGTCAATTTTATTTTATTTACGTACCTGCTAATAAGCATGAAACATGATGGCAGTCGAGTGAGTCACACAATTGGATGTTTATATGTATTTTTTACAAAAAAAAGAACAATGTTTTGATTTTATGATTTGTTTTTGAAGAATAAAGTTGTCAAGTTTTACACTTCGAATCGATTATATTTTGTATTGAAATTTTTTTGAGTTTTTGTAACATTTTTTGGCATCCGCAACAGGACATTTTATTATATTGTAATGTTTGCTAATGTTAAAGGTTTTAAGAAAGAAGATTTGTTATTGGTTGCAGAAGAAATTTGTGAAGTAATACCAGCCAAAGTAACCATTTCAGACTTAAAGAATTTAATTCTTAATAGCGATGAGTACAAAAGGGATTCGGACTTTGTCACGTCTGTTTTAATTACGGCTGTTGAAGATCGGAAACAGAGAGAGAGAGAAAGTCAGAAAAGAACAGATTGACCGTGAAGAAAAGGAAAGACAAAGACAGTATGAAATGGAAGAAAAGGAAAGCCAAAGACAGTATGAACTAGAGTTGGCGAGAATCCAGGCTCAGCCTAATGTAGTAGAAGTAAGTGAAAATTTACCACTATCTGAAAATAACGCTAAGAGAAAATTTCATCTCCCAAAATTACGAGTTTCGAAAATTTTCTGGAAATATTAAAGACTGGTTGCCATTTTGGAGTCAGTTCGAGCACATTCATAAAGATCATGACATAGCGCCAGAAAACAAGTTTCAATATTTAATTCAAGCCACTGTTTCTGGATCTCGTGCTCGGGAGATTGTGGAAAGTTTTCCGCCAACAAGCGCCAATTATGCCAAAGCAGTGGAAAGCTTGAAAGCTCTCTTTGGTTAGAAATGATTTATTAGTAGAAGTGTACGTCTGGGAACTTCTGAAATTAGTAATTTCTGTGCATAAAAATGAGAGGTTTTCTATGACATCTTTATATGATAAACTGGAATCACATGTGAGAGTTTTAGAAACTTAAGGAGTCACGACTGATAAATGTGCTTCTATATTATACCCAATGGTAGAATCCTGCTTTAGCGAAGATTTTTTGAAAGCTTGGAATCGTAATTCTACATTTTCTGCTTCTGTTGATGCTAAGGAGAGGTTGAGCAATCTAATGCAATTCATAAAAGCAGAAGTTGACGGTGAAGAGCGAATAAACTTGACT
Source organism: Trichonephila inaurata madagascariensis (assembly GCA_019973955.1). Classification (NCBI taxonomy): domain Eukaryota; kingdom Metazoa; phylum Arthropoda; class Arachnida; order Araneae; family Nephilidae; genus Trichonephila; species Trichonephila inaurata. Next base: position 134,367 of record BMAV01015254.1, read on the forward strand.
ATGTCAGGTTTTGGATTAAACGAACCTAAGTATACACAAAGTTACAAAAAGAAGCAATATTAGAAAAATACTACATTTTATAACAGCATTCCTACTGCTGCAAATTTGTTGACGACAGCATCAACTACAGCTGTATTCAAGTGTATATTTTGTGATGGCAAACATTAAAGTTCTGAATGTTTTTTGGCTCAAAAAATGAGTTTTGAGGAAAGGCAGAAAATTGTTAAAGGGAAACGCTGCTGTTTTGCATATCTGGATATCGGGCATGCAGTTAAAAATTGCCGAGCTGCTTTAAGATGTTTTATTTGTTCTAAAAAGCATGTGATATTGATGTGTGACAAGCTGGATACAAAAAAGACTTCTAAGAAAAATGAAGAAAAATCGCAAGTTGAAAATAGCGTCAGCATGTCTAATTTAAATAAATGTAATCACAGAGTATTTCTACAGACTTTAAAGGCTGTGCTGGTTTCTGGAGATAAAAAAGAAAAGCGTAAGATTACTTTTGGATTCTGCATCACATAGATCTTACATTTTAAAAAATGTTGCACGAGAAATGGGCTATCCTTCTCTTCGACAAGAAAAGCTAGCACATTCGCTTTTTGGAGGTATTTCCAGCAAACAGATTACACATAACTGCTACAAAATATGGTTAAGGGATTTGGATGAAAAATTCGCTTGTAATTTTGATGCACTGGATCAAGACAAAATTTGTGAAGATATTCAGCCTGTTTGTAACGGATCTTGGATTAGAGAACTGAAAGAAGATAATGTTATTTTATCTGACGTAAATGATAGCAGCAGATCGATTGATATACTTATTGGAGCCGATATTATGGGGAAAATGTTAACTGGAAAAAGAAGAATGCTGAAATCTGGTCTTGTAGGAGTAGAAACCCATTTAGGATGGACATTAATGGGAAAAGTACGCGAAGAAGAAACCCCAAAAGAAAGCTTAGTTTTGCGATGACTGTAATGTCCATGTTTGTAAATGAGCTTGATATATCTAATTTATGGCGATTAGACTTGATTGGAATCGATGATCCTATTGAAAAGAAGTCCAAGCAAGAAATTGACCTTCAAACAAAAGAACATTTTTTAGAGACTGTGAAAATTAATTGTGATGGGCGGTATGAAGTTTGTTTACCTTGGGCTGATAACAAATCACTGTTACTCGATAATTTACACTTAGCTTAAAGATGACTGGAATACACTACCTCGAAACTTAAGAATAATAATTTGTATCCGAAATACGAAGAAATTTTTGCAAGTTGGCTCAAAGAGGGTATCATAGAAGAAGTTCCACTAACTGAAATATATGGTTACTGGAATTATCTGCCTCATCAACCTGTGCTGAAACCGAGCAGTGTTACTACTCCAATTTGACCAGTTTTTAATGCGTCGGCATGACTCCCTAACCACTCGTCCCTTAACCAATTCTTGGAATGGGGACCGAATTTGATTGAATTGTTGCCTGACCTTCTGCTACGTCTTAGAAAAGGAGAATTTGGTGTGATTGGAGACATTAAAAGAGCTTTCTGTCAAATAAGCATTTGTGAAGAAGCCAGGGATTTTCTTCGTTTTTTATGGTGGGAGAATGAAAAGCAAAATAAATTGAAGTATTTTCGACATACCAGAGTAGTTTTTGGTGTAACATGTAGCCCTTTCTTGTTAGCCTCAGTGATTGACTATCACATTAGAAGAAGTGAGGAATATGACGTTAAATTCACCATACATACTTTTGTTGATGGTAATCAAGATGCGTATGCAGCTGTGGTATTTCTGAGAATTGAAAAAGAGGATCGAACCAAAGTGTTTTTTCTGGCTTCCAAAGCTAGAGTTTCTTCGTTGAGAGGAGCCACGATTCCAAGAATGGAGCTTTAAGCTGCTGTTATTGGGACCCCCGATTGACGAATTCTGTCATTAAAGCTCTGCAATGGGAGAATATCAAAAGATATTATTGGAGTGATTCAACTCATGTGTTGGCATGGATACAGAGAGACGATAACTGGTCTGTATTTGTACGCAATCAAGTAAACAAGATTCGAAAGCTAAGTGATCCCACGTCCTGGAGACATGTGCCTGGTGAAAAGAATCCTGCAGATTTGCCATCACACGGTTGTAAAGCAAAGTGATTCCTATCGTCAAGGTGGTGGGAAGGTCCTAAATGGATGAAAGATCCATTTGAGTTCAAACATCTTACAGATATAGTTAATAATTCTTATGATGAAGATGAAATTGAAAAGGAGAAGTCGAAATCCTCATACACATTAACAAATAGTGAAATCTGCAAAAATAATAATTGGTACTACAACAAGTTTTACGGATATGAAAGCATTGTTAGACTTATAGCATGGATTCTCCGATTTAAACACAATTGTATGAGACCAAAAGAAAAAACAATACTGAGAATTGGTTGCATCAGAATTTCAGGAAGCTGAAGAGAAATGAATAAGCTTGAATCAAAATGAGTGTTTTTCATCTGAGAGGGATGATCGACTTAAAGCTCAGCACACACCCTCCAATTAAAGACCAAAATTACCAACAGGAAAGATAATGATACATTTTTGAAACCTGCTATACTACCTCCAAACCATGAAGTGATTAAAAGATTAATAGTCTACACACATGAGAAAAATTGTCATGCAGGGATGCAGATACTTTTGAATATTTTAAGAGAAAAGTATTGGATTTTACATGGAAGAACTGTGAAATGAGTCTTGACAAGTTGCATTACTTGTAAGAGGTTTACCTCTAGAAATCTCGAGACGATTGCCCCTCCACTTCCAGAAGACTGAGTAAAAGATGCAGCGGTTTTTCAGATTACTGGGATTGATATGGCTGGTTCACTCTTTTTCAAAGAAAATAAGAAGAGCTGGGTGTTAATATTTACTTGCGCCGTATATCGAGCAGTACATTTTGAACTTGTCACTGCCACTACCACTGAAGCATTCTTAATGGCATTTCAAAGATTTGTTTCGCGTAGAGGAAGATGCTCCACTGTCTATTGTGATAACGGTACAAATTTTGGAGGAGCAGCCAATGCTCTAAGGCTATTGGATTGGAAGCAGGTTGAAAGACAAGGAGCTGTAAATGCTATCGAATGGAAGTTCAACCCTCTAACTGCTGCATGGTGGGGTGGTTGGTGGGAGCACCTCATAAGAATTTTGAAAAATCTGCTAAGAAGAGTGCTAGGAAGAGCTAGCTTGAGTTATGAAGAAATGTTAACTGTCCTAGAGGATAGTGAAAGCGTCATAAATGCAAGACCGCTTACTTACGTTACTGAAAGTGAAGCTATAAAACCAATATTACCATTGATGTTCCTGCAAGACATTCAAGAATACAAATTACAAGATATTGATGCCGTGGATAGTAAATCCCTTACAAAAAGAATAAAATACAGACAAAACTTAATTAAAGATCTAAAGGAGAGGTTTAGATCAGAGTATTTAGGCACTCTTATGCAATGAGTACAGAAAAGACAGCCAAGAATTAAAGTTTCAATTGGGGACATTGTTTTGGTGGGAGTTGATAACAAAAAACGCATTGACTGTCCATAGGGACGCATTTCACAGCTGATTCGTGGGGGAGACGGAGAAGTTCGTCTTGTCAGAGTGCTGACGTCGACTATTGAGCTGCTTCGTCCTATACAATGAATATACCCATTGGAGATCGCAACCTCAGATGGTTCTCAATATTTAAAGAGCATAAAGTCAATGGATCATTCCGAGGAATCTGATCAGTTCAATGACACCGCCATCCTTGAACGCACACCCAAATTTAGTAAGTCTGAAAGAAGACTGAAGGTTCCAGAGAGACTTAACTTGTAGATTGTATTTACAAGCTCAAAATAGTTTTGATTATGCTCCATAATCAGAAGGTGGGAGGATGTTAAAAACGATGTACTGAAAAGTTTATCAATTTTATTTTATTTAGGCATGTGCTAATAAGCATGAAACGTGATGGCAGTCGAGCGAGTCACACGATCGAATGTTTATATGTACTTTTTACAAAAAAAAAAAGAACAATGTTTTAATTTTATGATTTGTTTTTGAGGAATAAAGTTGTCAAGTTGTACACTTCGAGTCGATTATATTTTGTATTGAAATTTTTTTGAATTTTTTTTAACAATGGCCATGTTGTGCTAGCAGCACGCTTTATTTAAATAAATATTTTGTAATTTTAGAATTTATTATTTATTACAGAAGTTATCTAATTAAACGCAGTCCAAATTTAAAATTTATGCTTAGCTATAAGTAAGATTTTGAAAGCCTAATATCTTCCACTATTGTCTGCGTATTGCTGCATTTTGTGACATTTTTTATTTGATGGAATCAGTCAACAGTATGTTTCATAAGTACCAATTTCTTATCAAGTTTTTTTATTTCTTATATTGCAATATTCTTCTAATATGGATGTTAGTATTTCTTAATTTTATTTTCTGTTCATTTAAGTTTTGTTATTTGTTAGTTATTTTTTATTTTCACAAAAATCGATTTTGTTTTATGACTATTAGTGCTAAATATTTCAGTTTTTTTTTAAATAGCTTTATGAACACACGTATATATATTTTTTTTAGTTAACTTCCCTTGAATTACAATATGTGTCTCCCAAGCTGTTGATGTGTCGAGATTTAGAACTAGCAGTACCTGGGACTTACAATCCAAATAAGCCTATAATAAGAATAGCTCGAGTTGAAAGCTCTCTTCAAGTCATTACAAGCAAACAGCGTCCCAGGAAACTCAGCATCAAAGGCATGTACTTATCTTCAATTGTATGTTTAAAAGTTGATGGCAATAATAGTATCATTGGCAATTCTTATGAATAGAAAGATGGTAGCAGTGGCCAAGTGGTCTTTGTCGTGGATTCTAGCTGGTGTTGTTGAGCTGTAGTTTGTTATATTATATAATCATAATTATTTTTGTCTTGGATTTCCCATAGTTTATTTTTAATCCCTGAAGATGTTTATTTTATGCTGCTACATTTAAATGAGTGGTCACTTGTTTACATTATGCTTCCATTACAACTTCAATTTGTTATCCTGTGAGACATGCCCCAAGAGTCATTACATAATCCAAGTGACCAATCAGATTAAAGTTTGCTTTATATGTAAATTACTAACTGTACATAAGAATGCACAATTGTGTTTTCTTCACTCACTTCCTGATGAAAATGTATTGGAGATTGAATATACACAGATTGTATTCGTAGGTTATTTACAGGTTGGTAATATGCTTTATTCTTGTCTTTCCAAATATTTTATATTTTTAGAAGGGTTTTATTCAAATTATAGCTTAAGTTATAAACAGATGCAATCCAGTAATCTTGGAAGCATTTGATAGAAAGAGGGAAAAGTGAGTCCTGGAAGCTCGCCCCAGTGAGATCTATCTCATGGGGGGGGGGAGCGGGGCTGATCTCTCATGACTCAAAGCCCTCACATTGGCATGCCAGGGAAGTATGGAGAGCAAGGTGTCAGCTCACATGTCGGGATCATTACTTGATCAAGGTTCAAAATTATGAAGTCCATCACCAATAGTTCTCACATAACTTCAAAGTATGACATAAACAAATTCAATCAATCGATAAATAGGATATCAGACATTACAAGTAATTTTTAAATAAAACCATGATAGCAATAATAAGCAAGGTTTCACTTAACAGTATTTATTTCTACTCATAAAAGTGTTCGGAGAAGTTGTTGATTTCTGTGAAATACTATACTTCTTTGGTTTAACTTTTGAAAGTTATTTTTTTAGTGTACGTGGATCCTTTGATGATTAGTTTTCAGTGAAGCATTGATAGTGAATTTTAATCAAGAAAAAAATGAATGCAATCATGGGAACCAAAGCACTATTAGATTTATATTATATTGCATACAAATAACATCATTATAGAAAACTGAAAGGATCTCTTGCATAGTAATGTAGTGAGTTGATAATTACAATGAAACCTTTACTCCGTTTCAAATATGAAGGCATCTTAAAATTTTTAGATATTGGTATCTTCTTAGTCTATTACATGGGTGTTCAACCCGTGGCCTAGGGACTGCATGTGGCTCACGAGATTCTTTACAAAATTCGACTATTTTGTACAATATTTTTTGTTTTAAAAGAGATTTTTTTGTTAAAAATAAATCCCATAACTGTTATTGTTTTATCATGTTGCTTCTCTGTTACTACGAATCTTTTTTTTTTCTAAATTGAAATTTACCAAACATAAATCGTACTCAAACTTAATGCACGAAAATCAGCAACATCAATTACGATACACAAATACACATGAATTGAGATCGACTTGCAAAAACTAAGTGAAAGAGTTGAGAAACAGATATTTTACTAATTAAATACATTAAACATTATTTGACCAATGCATTATTATTATTATACTATCTATGTTTGCATACATGAAAAACAATGAAAACAATAATATATCTGTCTGTTTTAAATTTTCACTCCAACAAATGTTTGTAATAGATCCAAATCTAATATAAAGATATATATATATTTATATGCAGCCCACGGGATTGTAAAGTTTTTCTGAAGTGGCCCACAAGGTCATTTGGGTTATATACAATTAACATCATAAGTGCACAAATATAACTAGATTAAAACAAAGGGATATGGAATTGGATTTATTCTTTGTTTGCAATTATTTGAATATATAACAATGTTTTTATTTAGTATTTCAAAATGTGCATAAATTTTGCTATTGTTATTTCCTTTAGGATGGGTATTCTATTTTTTTAAAATTATTATTTAGGCATTCTGTAAATCAAATTTACCTCAAAATATTAATGAAGTTTTTTATTGTATGATTTTGTACTGATAATTATTTTATGGCTCCCTTCACTTTTCTGAGAGTAATAAGAATTGATTTCTATACAAGTAATTATAAACTAAAAAAGTGATGTAACTGAGTAGAATGTGCTGAATAATATTGAAAAATTATTTCAAGTGTTAGGAAGTAATTATATGTTTTTGACATTTTTTTAAATACTTATATTTGTAAGTAGTTAATATATATATTTTTATTTTATTTTAGAAGTAAAACCGGAAATAAAGATTTAATCAAATATACTTTAGTTCAGTTTCTTAGAAATCAATACTAGTTCATTTGGATGAAAACCTACATTTTTTTTAATTCTGCATTTTAAACATCCATTTGTGCTGCATTTAAAAAATGCTCTTATTAAAAGATGTGCATTTTCCTTATACAGGCAGCAACGGAAAGGATTTCATGTTCTTATTGAAAGGTCATGAAGATTTGCGACAAGATGAGAGAGTGATGCAGTTGTTTGGTCTTGTCAACACACTGCTCACCAAAGATCCTGAAACATCTCGCAGAAATGTTACGTAAGGCATTTTTATTATTTGTATTATGTTTGAGGCAGTTATTACATTTTCTGCTGCATACCTACTGATCTCCTTTGTCTTTTTAGTATTCAGCGTTATTCTGTCATTCCTCTGTCCACCAATAGTGGTCTAATTGGCTGGGTTCCACACTGTGATACTCTGCATACTCTCATTCGAGATTACAGGGAGAAAAAGAAAATTCTTCTAAATATAGAGCATCGAATAATGCTTAGGGTAATTATGTGAAATTAAATATTATAAACATATTGTTAAAACAAAAAATTTAAATGTAATTTGGTCAACAATATAACTATTTTAAATTATTTTTACCAATTTTCCATATATTTTTTAAAATTTTAGATGGCACCTGATTATGATCATCTAACATTAATGCAAAAAGTTGAAGTGTTTGAGCATGCTCTGAAAAATACAAATGGGGATGATTTAGCCAAATTATTATGGCTGAAAAGCCCAAGTTCAGAAGTAAGATGATTACAGAATAATTACGTGTTTATTATGTAGTAACCATTTCTTAGTCTGTTTATTAATCAGTTTTATGATATTAATATTATGCCAAAGCTCATTATTCATCACAGAATATTTAAATGACATTTTTTTCAGGTATGGTTTGATCGTCGAACGAACTTTACTCGCTCTTTGGCTGTAATGTCAATGGTTGGTTATGTTTTAGGACTAGGAGATAGGTATATTTTTTAATCAAAATAAATTATTAATTTTATATGTCTAGGTTTTTTTTGTACTTATTAATCTATATTTTGACATAAGTGTTTTGTGAATATTTCTTTCCTGAATTTTAAACTAATTCCAACTTATTAGAAGGAATAAACTCATTTGAAATTCTTTATGCTAGGGTAATCTAGGAAGTAAGTTTTGTTTACCATTTTCTCTGTGAAACAGCTGTGTTCATTGTTCAAGCATGCACATAGTTTCTGCTGAGTCATTGGTAAGTGAGGAAAAGCATTTTAACTTAGCTCAGTGGCGGAACAGCTCGTGAGGGCCAAGGCTTACTGTGCCCAACTCAGTATATGCGACCTTGGGCCCTGAGGTGCATGAGCAGATGTTCCAGTCAGGTGGTCAATCTGGCATGAAACCCCCAGTGTTAAGTTCCCAAGCAAGCTTGGTACTCATTTATCGACCCACTGAAGGAATGAAAGGCTGAGTCAACTTTGCCTAGCCCTGGGTTTGAACCTCAGACCTGTAGTGTGGAAGCATGATGCACTAACCACTCAGCCACTGGGCTTCAAAGCATTTTTAGGTCACTGACTTATACAGTGCCTGTGGTGAAAATTTAAAATGTTTAAAACAATTGAGTATCCTACCATATGGGAGACATGGTGGGTCTTCTGATTTCTCAAAGCCTGGAATACCAAAACTTGGGAAATTCACGAACAAATTTGTGATGTATACGAAACCAATGTGATGAATGATTTTATGGTTAGAAGGTATGTGTGTCAATTCAATGAAACACAGACAAAAGCTGAACCACTGTTGATGTGTTGCTAATTGATATGTACAGTGTTTTGGATTTTACACAGCATTGTGCTGATAGATTTCATGATCATTTCAAACATGGCACATTTTTGGTAGATGCTTAGAAAACTGTATTGCTTAGTAATTGTAGCATGCTTCAGGACAGAATTTTTCTCATTCATGACAAAAATGACCAGACACTGCATGTGACACAGCAATATATGACATAGTTGAGATAGGAAGTTTTTGACCACCCTTTTTGCAGCTGAAATCTCACACAGAGTAGCTTTTGTGTGTTCAAGCGCTTGAAATCCTTTCTTGGAAGCAAGAAGTTCCAAGATGACATTGAGATCAGATCTGTTGCTACCCAATGGTTGCAATCACAGGCAGCAGCATTCTTTGATGAGGGCCATCCTAACACTCACCCTACTGCTATAAATGGCTAAACAGTGGTGGTATCAATGTTGAAAATTAGTCTGATCATTGTAGTTTATTATATAACAGGTAATTCCAAATGATTGTTTTCTTTTTTTGTGTTGCTAAATAGAACTAGCTTTCTGGTTCATCTACGTAATCACTTATGTAATATGAAAAAACTTATGATCACATTATTAATTTTTTTTTAATGAAATGAAGATATTGTTTAAAATGTATGAGATTAAGAATGAGTTAAATAAAATTTAAAATGTATGTTAAATTTTTTTAGTGTGTTTTAAAAGTACTAAAACTTTTAAATATAAAATAGTAAGTAATATGAAGTTTTCATTTAAGAGAAAAATGTCCATGAGGTAATTATTTTAATCTACTTTTAAAAATGATTTGCTTGCATTTTTATGAATAGACATCCATCAAACTTGATGCTTGATCGGTTGAGTGGAAAAATCCTACATATTGACTTTGGCGACTGCTTTGAAGTTGCCATGACCAGAGAGAAATTTCCTGAAAAAATTCCGTTTAGACTTACCAGAATGTTGATACATGCAATGGAAGTAAGATCTTTTGAAAACTTAATGTATTATTGCGTGATAATATAGACATATTAATACGTAATTATATAGAATAAATTTTATAATAAATTATGTGAAACATAGATAGATAGCTCAATTTTTTCTGATGGGTTATTTTTATGTTAGCATAAATGTCTGCATTTATCTATTAATAATGAACTAATAAGTTATGTTATCATAGTTATATATATACAAAATGAAAGACTTTTATTCCTCAATAATTTATATAATAGGGATTAAAGGGTGTCATCTATGTGAAATTTTCATTTTTGTATTAGAATTCTTATAAAAATTTGCAGTATGATCATCAAAATCCTGTTCTGCATTTTGTGAATTTTTATTGATTTATTGCAATGTGATTTTTTTGAGCGAAAAAAAAGTGAAATGTTAAAGGAGCAGTGTGTAAATGTTGAATAAAGAAGAGATATGAATTGAAAAACATATTTGGTGGAATATTTTTCTTTTATTAATTTATCACTTTTAGTGGATCTTTGTTTGATATAAATTAATCATTTCTGTAAAAAATGTAATGGTTAATAATATATTAATATAAAAGTCTTTTTTTGAACTAATGTATTTTTGTGCATTATATTTATAGTTCAAGCCTTGTGAAAAATTTTCAAATAATTTTTACTTTGCCATTGTTGTATGCTATAAAATTCAAAACTTACACATTATTTTGTCCTAAAAAAGAAAAAATTATTTTGCCACATTTATCTTTTATTTCATTGAATTAAAAGTAAAATTAAAAATAATTTTAAAGTAGATTTTTGTGAACTTGTTATTTGATTGATATTTTAATAACATCTAATTGTATTAATTGACATTAATTTCTTTAATCATTTACAATTTTAAAAAGATGCTGAAACTTTCATTTCAATAATGTAATATAGTTTATTTCTAGAACTAAAATTTCTTTTTCGATATTTTTTTCTCCACCAAAATTTTTTGGATAAATAATTTGTCTGCATTTTTATGTAAATTTATTTATTTTTTTAAAAAAAAAAAAACTTAATTTTTATGAATTATTTTAAATTTTAAATAATGTATTGATTTCAATTTTTAATTATTCTTAAGGTAACTGGCATTGAAGGTACTTACAGAAAAACTTGCCAAAAGGTCATGAAAGTATTACGTGAAAACAAGGATAGTTTAATGGCAGTCTTAGAAGCTTTTGTGTATGACCCTCTTCTCAATTGGAGATTAATGGATGGTATAAAACTTTTCTTTCTTCTGTCACAAAATGATTTAATTAAAATGATACAAAACCTACTAATTCATTTAAATAACACCAACTTAATGTGTCAGAAGTTTTATTAATGTTATTTCAAAAATACTTTGCAAATTATGCTCCTCTCTCCTTCACATTGAGTTTGGAAGAAATATTCAATATAATAAAATGGCTTCCAATGTTAAAGTACTACATGCTTTTTGAAATTCACTATTAAAAAAATGGCAGCAACAGTAAAATTCATAATTTATATGAATGATAGTAGTGAACTATTAGAAAAAACTTATGCAAAAAACTATAGCAAATACTTTAATTTTAAAGAAATAGATTCTTGCACAGGAGTGAGAAAAAATGAGCCAAAATGAAACTTTTCCAATTTATGGGTACCTTTTTTACGTATTTTTTAAATTTTAATGTCACCAGTTTTGTTGACAATAACCAGGAGAGTCTAACATAGTCTAGAAATTGTTTATCCGACTTTTTATTGTGGCAGGTTGTTATTTGTATATCAATGGGTTTGTCACAAGCTGATGCTGCTAGATGATTCAATGTGTTCTACATTATGTACTAATGACTGTGAGATCAGTTTAACCTGAAAGTTCTGCATCTAGAAGATATGTTTCAGGCTGAAAATGAGTTACAACACCTGCAGTAGACTGTTTTCTAGTTCTTTTAGCTCAAAGTTGAAGAAGCTCTACAGTGCCTCTATTCATCGCAGATTCTTTTGTTGCTTAACGAACAAGAATCTGCTATTGTGGTGAGAAGATGCTTTCACAATGCAGGTCTGTATATGAGATGATCATTTGTGTATGTTCCTTGAACTGAAGACAGAAACCACATTTATGTTGAGCAAAGGAATGCATTTCCTGGATCAGATAGAAATCGACTTTTCTTCTCAGATGGAGTTCAGGTACACACAGGAGAACGATTCAAGGTATCTGCTATATAATATGGAGGGAACAATGCACTTGATACAATCATTCAAGCATTGTTGAAAGACACAGTGATGGAGGCGAAGATTTGGTTAGGAATCTCTTGGTGGTTGCACTGAACTGCAGCAGTTCCATGAAGGAACTCTTAACTGATGTGAGATATCTGGAAGATATCCTTGATTGATATGTCCACCTACATGCCATTGCTAATTACTATCTTAAGAATCACAGTTTTGAGCAAACAGAATGGCCAGTTCAGTCTTCGATAGAGGATTAAATTTTCTTTCAAGGTCACTGCATGAGCTGAAACAAAGATTACTTCATATCTGATTCTTTGTTTTCCATTTCAGTGCCCACCTCCAAAATTGACAGCATGGAATGTCGATTCTGTCAATGCATTGCAGTTGGACACATGAGAACCCATTTTTGTAAAGTTTACGTAATTTTTTTTCACTTAAAATTGTGATGTCCTGCTTTATTTAAAAATGGACTTTTCTGTCCTAGTTTTTTCCCCCCATAAATCATGTGTACTCCTAACAGAGATTTGTATAAGTTTAATGCATAGTTTCTTTTTAGCGTGCATTATCTCCCAATTTCCTGTTTCTATACTTATTCATTTTCAAACTGGACACAAAAAACAGGTTGTACGGTACCATAACATTTGGAGGCCAGTGTGTTTAAATTGTTTATTGTATTCTGTTTATGTTTGAAATTTTAACTGTCAACACAATGTCAATTCAATTGGAAATTTGTATTACTGAAAATGAGTAGAAATTTTACACTTGCCTGATATTTTCTTAAAAATAATGTTGTTGATGTGCAAATTTTCAATGAAAATTTTACATTCACCAATAATGAAAATTGTTTAGTCAAATGAACAGTCATTATAAATGATAAAGGAGCATTATGTTATAAAATTGTTCCATGTTACAATTGTAATACTATAACTGAATAAGAATGAAAGAAATATGTGCTATACAAATTTTTCTTTTCTAGCACAACCAAAAGGAAAACATTCTAAAGTTAGAAGTGAGTCATCATCATCAATTCATGATCAAAATGGTAAGAAAATCAAGTGATACACAATTTGAACATTTTCGTAATGATGTTAATATCAAATTCTTATTCCTACATTTCAAAAATATAATTCTGCATTGATTTGTTACACATTCAATATACTTTGACATTTTTTTTATATTTCATTTAATTTGCTTGAAAAATTTATATAAAGTATGTGTTGACAAAAACTTTATCTTTTGAAACTACATTTTTTACATGCTACATGTAAAAAAAAGCAATATTAGATGGCTATAATTTATGGTATTTTAAACAGAATTTGTGTGCCGAATAAAGAAATACTTCAATTTTGGTTTTTTTCCATCTGTAAAATGTCCTAAATGGGACAAATTACTCATGCATATTCTAAAGCAAATAATTAAAAAATTTTTTTTTTTTGTTCTTTAATTCAAATGCCTTAAATGGAGGATATTTCTTTCTTATATATAAAACTGTGTTTTAAAAACTTAAAAATTTTTTGTTTGCTTTTCTTTTATTGTAGATATGCTGGAAGAAGTTGAAGTGCAGTCTCAGGCAGATTCTAAAAAGGCTGATCCAATTCTGACAGGTTAATCATGTATTATTTTATATAAAATGCTGAAATCTATAAATTATTTGACCAATTTAAATTTTTTGTTACAAAAACATGTTTAGCAATTTAAGACAATTATGTAAGTTAATAAATTTTTCATGCATCCTTTTGCAAACATTGTAATATCTAGATGGTACTTAGTTAAAAGTCAAGTGTTTTTCACCTTATTGGATGCAAAAATAGTTGCATTATGACTCTGAAGGCAATAAGAGGATTGAAGAGCTTGCATTCGCAATCTTTAACATAATCACACACAAAAAAAAATTTGCAGGTCAGATAAAAGTGTTGCCTTAATCTACTTATTGTGTATAGTAAATTGTAACTGATATTTCATTCTCATTAAATAGTTAAACCTTAAACTGATCATAGTTTGAATAAAATCAAACTAAGTAACTTTTGTAAATGGAGGGAAAAATGTCCCCTTATTATCATTAAAATAAGAAAATGTTTGAATAATGTAAATAAAAATTTATGTTTTGATTGTTACATTTGGCCATGGTGAAAAAAAATAAAAAAAAACTTTAAAATTTATTATGAACATTAGGTCATGTTTCTCTCTTTATATAAAGTAGGGATATCGAATTTAGAGAAAATAATCTAACCCATTCACTGCCATGCAAATTTAGAATATCTAGCTGGGAGTGCCAAGACATTATTTTAAAGAAAACATGGATTTTCACAAAATCTAATAAGTTTAATTACATCAAATATAGAGTTATAAAATGTTTTTTTTTTTTTAATAATATAATTTTTAGTCTTCCTTTCTAATAATTTCAAACTCAAATGGCTACAAACTTGCTCACAAACTGTGAGATTTTTTGTAGTTGGCAGTATTGGAACAGATGTTTACTATGATATAATCTTGCAGTTGGAAATGAATGGGTATAGAAATTGAAAATTATGACTGTGTAAAAATTACACACTTAACAAACTAAATAGTTATTCTTATTTTAAAGAAAAGTTTATGAACAATTAAAATAAAAACTTAAGATTTGATAATTACATTTTATTATGGTAAAAAGAATTTGAAATTTATTATGAATATTCGATCGTTTTTTTTTTTTTTCGTAGGAATATTAAATTTAGGACTCAGTGTTTATTTGCTTTAGAAATTATAATTTATGGTTTTGTGTCTGTTTGTAGATTCTGGATTTAACAAACCTGAAGCATTGAATGAGAAAGCAGTACAAATTATAAACAGGGTTCGTGATAAACTCACAGGTACGATATTAGAGAACATTTTTTTATATATTGCATATATCAAGCACCTTTACTTGTAATTGACCTTGTGTGTAAATAAATGTCTTTTTGTGAAATAGGAAGAGATTTTGATCCAGACAAAGTTTTAGAAGTGGATGAACAAGTTGATTTACTCATTAAACAGGCTACATCACATGAAAATTTATGCCAAAGTTACATAGGATGGTAAGTTACTTATATGTTTTAACTTTGAAAAATTTTATATTTAAAGATTATTTGATTAGTACAAAAAATGTGAGAATGATTTATTAAATGTTATTATTATTCTAGCTGGAATTTTGAAATGTTTTAGGATCAATACAAATATATTGTTAATAATTTGAACCATCAATTCCTTTCGTCTTTTTTCAAATGGTATAAAATACTTCCTTTAACTGATTTTTTTGACACTGATACATGAAACCCTTTCTTCGAGTTCTTCTTTTGTATGGGTTTTCCTTTGTGATGAATGTATAAGTAAACTAAAATGTGAAAAGAACATTTACTAAAAGACGAAAGTGCTGGATTGAAAGTTTCAAATTAGTATACAAAGTCATTTTTTTTATCTTCTACCTCATAAGGAAGATATATGATCATGTAAAAGAAACAAATTCTATTATTTTTATACATCTACAGAGAAATATTGCTGTGCACTTATACATTTTCTTAAAAAATATTTATTTAAAATATTACTATTATGTCATCCTTTGAGAGAATGTACATACACATTGTTTTATTTGTATCAATTGGCAAAATACATTAACCTGAGTGAATGTAAGAATTAGTAACGTACTGCAATTAAAGGACTTGTAGATAATTTATGCAAACCAAAGCTTCATCTGAATGTTGTTAAAATGAAATATCGCATTTACCTGAAATCTAAGCAAAACTTTTTTCCCATTGTTAACCCTACTGAAAATCGGGTGCAACTCAGAATAAAAGTGAAAAAATTTGTCGGATAGGGCAATTGTAGGTTCATGCATGTATTTAAAAGTTTATAATACTGGTAAAATAATTAATTATTCACTTCTTATTAATTCTAATTTTAAATACATTTTATTTTTGCAAAATTGGATTATCGATAATCTATTTTTCACAAAAACTTGTTGAAAATGGATGGAGAGGCTTAGATTCAAATAAATATGGAGGTTTATATGTTTTTTAATTAAATTATAAAAAGAGAGAAAAATTCTGTTCTTAATTTTATTCTTTTGTACAAGGAAAGATTTAATTTTAAAAACATGGTATGAATATTTTTTACAAGGATGATAAATATTATTTGCTGTTAATTTGATAAAACTTTATGCAACCATTTTTTTCTAGCTGTAAAATATACTGAAAAATTATTTCATTAATAGAAAATGCATTGTACAAAATGTCCAATTTAAGTAGTTCATGAGTAGAAATACCATTTTTTTAAAGATGACAAAAATCTATAGAAGAGGTAATATGTGTTTGCAATTTAGCACAAAAACAAGGGTCCAGAAGCATGAAATTTGATACACTGAAACTATAGATGGTAATAGTGTGTACTTTAGAGAGTATTTTTCGAAATTCACTTTAGATTTTTTAATTTAATTTTTAAATGATATGACATCATATAATTTCACAATCCATCTCTGAATGCAGTAGATTATTCTTCACATAGTTTTTTCAGAAATTTATATATTTCAGTATCATATTTATTGTTTTTGGAATGAAAAACTTAAAAGATTTTCATTAATTCGCTTTTTTAATTTCATAAACACTGTTACTGTTTACATTTCTACTTTTGCCCTTTAAATGTAGTTCAATCAAAATCAAGCTTATTTTATATTTTTTAGCAATCCTAAACTAAATTTTGGTATATTTATCTGTTTTAAATAGTGTTCAACTTATATATACATTAGTGTTGATATTGGAATTTCTTTTTCAGTTCATGTTTTCACTGTTGATGATACTTCGATCAAAGCGCTGAGGCCATAATTTTCTGTTTCACATACTTTTTTCCTTCAATTAATGTTAATGTAATTTTGTTCAGGTTATTTTTCAGCTAAATTAGTTCGAATTATACTTCCTTTAGATAGTTCTTAACTGCAGCTATTGTTAATTTTATTTCCAGTTAAAACGTTATTAAATATCATTTTGTGTGTTCAGAAACTTTTAGTTCATTTCTTAATTTGGTGCCTTTTTTTTCTGTCACTAAAAGTGTGCGGTAAACTAGGATTTTACCGATAAATGTTTATGGTAAAATTTCTTTGAAATTATGCCTATTTTAGAACTTCTCAGTTATAGGGACCAAGGATTGCTTTTCTGTGTGGTCACCAACAGAAACATTAGTGATATTATCCAACAAAATACATTCATTACAAATACAATGAAATAGAATTTTGAGTTTTCTACTTGCTTGGCTTTGTGGTACCTATAACTGATAGTTATTCTATTCTCTTTCCGTTTTAGATAGCTTTTTGGCTGAAGTAATATTGGTAATTCCTTTTACAGTTTAAAGTTGCTTTACATTTATCAATATATATAATTGATGATTATAATGTTACATATCATTGTGGTTCATAGCTGGGCATGTCAACTGCCAACATAATTAGATGGTTTACTTAGTTTATCAATATTAATAAAAGGAAGAATTTGTCAAGGTGCAGCTTAGTACAAAGTTTGGGTAATGATAGTGTGCATCTTGAAGGAAATCATTCATTATAGAAACCCATTGATCCAGATGACCTTTAATATTTCACCTTCTGTTAGAAAAAGAACTGGGATATGAATTGGTAGATTTTATACATTTTTTTTAACTAT
Organism: Trichonephila inaurata madagascariensis; assembly: GCA_019973955.1. Lineage (NCBI taxonomy): Eukaryota > Metazoa > Arthropoda > Arachnida > Araneae > Nephilidae > Trichonephila > Trichonephila inaurata. The sequence continues at coordinate 152,054 of BMAV01015254.1, forward strand.
ACAATCAATAAATAAATTTTTACTTTTTTTCATAAAGGAAGAAGGTTTTAGCACGTTTCATCATATGACATTTTGGAAGAATTTCTTTGTATTTAATATTCTGTTCTTTGCAACAAAATTACGATTCTTTTTCAAATGAATCATCACAGAAAATATTTATTTAGAAATTTATTCAAGGAGGGGGTAAGCATAATTTAAAAAGTTTTAAATTTTTGGATATGTCATCTTGCACAACAAATTTGATGCTGTGCATGTAATCTAGCTAAAAAGATTTATAAATTTAGCAAATGAAAGGGAAATGGAATACTGCAGGAGTTTTTTTTTTTAAATTTCACCTGTGCAAAGAATAGGTTCTCCATCAGATGTATACTGTATTGCTTAAATGAGCTATTGACTTTGTGGTGTCCTAAAAAAAGATTCTGCACTTATAATTGCTTTACATCCTGACCTTACAATTATATTTTCATGATTGATATCTTTATTTTTATAGAACACTTGTAAAACATGAATAAATAATTACATGTTTTTTTTAAGGTGCCCATTTTGGTGAACCTGAAATGAAGATGTACATAATATGTTCACTAAGTGGAAGATGTACACTGTTATGTTGTCAATCGTGAAATATTGTATATTACAATGTAAAATAAAGAATTTATACAATTAAGTAAAATGTTTTAATGATTTGTCTATTCCATAAAAATTAAATTTATGAATTGGATTTTTGGAGACTTTCTGGAACAAAGGCGAGAGGTAGTAATTCAGCAACTTTACATTTCACGTAACTTCCATCTTTCCTTGTGAAATATACATCCCAGTCTGTTCCAAACTGTAATATAAAGGGGTATGTGCAATCACATTTCTTACAAAAAATAGGACAAAACTACTTCTAATTCATCAAAGCAGTACATGTTTTGTATTTTTTTAAAATTAAAAACCCTTATTAACATTGAAAACTGCTAAAAATAGTAACTTTTTCTTCCGATTAACTTATAATGATAGAAGATGACTTAATATTAATGGAGATAAAATACATATATTATAAAAATGTATTGTTACTGGATGCATTTTAAGCTGAAAAAATACTGATGAATTATTAAAAATATATTAATAGAACTCGTAGGTAACTGAACTCTTTTGGGACGAAAGACGCAAATGCAAACATACTGCTAGGGCCGGTTGGTTTTTGCAGTTAAGCCAAAATCCATGAAAATACTGAAATAAGAATGCATTGTACAGTATATAAAGGGCATATGCCTTATTTAGGCAAGTTACTTCTTGTTTAAATATATTTTTACCATTTAATGACTTTTAACTGACATTTGAAAACCAATGTTACTTAAAATTCTTTAGTATAAATATTTAAAAACAAGGATCTACACATGTTACAATCCTTACTCATTATAAATCATTTGCTATTTTGGTGGATTTTTGCAGTAATGTGAATAAACGAAAGCAAAATTTTCTGTGGTGGATGACCAAGGAGAAAGGTATTTTCTTTTGATGCACTTTATCACTACTACTTATCTCTATGTCAAAATAAATACCTGAAATATTTTGAATTGTCAAGTTCAAGATTTCAAGTCTAGTTAAAACATTTTTGATACAATACAAATAGAAAAATTTTGTCTGCAAGATCTAATCATCTATTAAAAACTAAACTGCAAACCTAAACACAACATTCCAGCAAAAAGAAGTTCTTACTTATTATAAACAAATACCACTTTCTCATGTACAAAGCTGTCAAAAAACATTCAATTTGGAAAGATCCCTTTCCTCATGTTTATCTAATCAAAATCCATGTGCAAGTGACTCATATTTCTCTTTTTGAGTAGGTCAAATCTATATGTATCTTAAATCCCATGGACGCACAAAGCTATGTATTTTCCAAAAATTGAGATTTGCGAGCATTTGACCCAGGCATCACATATGCACTGGCACGTATATGTGACATTGGGAGTGAAACAGAAAATGCTATGTCATGCCAATGTGATGGTTGGGAACTAAGTGTGTTTCTTGCTGGCACGTAAATGTGACAATCAGCACATGAAGGTGTTAAATAACCAAAGGTTTGTATAATAAAATAATATATTTAAACAAGAAAATGATTAAAAATGTAGAAATGTAAAGTTAGTTATAATAAAAATTGCCCAGCTTTGTGTTCCCAGAAAAAAAAGGTCATCAAAAGTTCCAAGAGAGAAAGTTTTTTTTTAAAGGCTTATCACAGGAAACAATGAAGAGTAAAGCAAAAATTGCAATGTTTTACTAAAGCATGTTTTGTGTAATTAAATAAAGTATGAAACTATTTTCAATAGTTCTGAAATAAAGTCGACTTTTTTAAAAGCTTTTAAATAAAATCAACTGCAATTTAATTCTGTAGTTCCCACACCAGACTAAAATTACAATAAATTTTAATATCACTCAGAGATAAATAAAATTTATCTTGCAAATGCAGTCCTTAAAGGAATGAAATATTTCAACTGAAATTTTAAATGTGTAATTTTTTAAGTCCAGTAGGTAATCATGAAAATACATTTTTTATGTACATAAAATATTTAATATGTATGAAGTTGGAAGTTTTTTAAAAAATTTTGATAAAATTTAGCTCTTAATAAAATTTGATCTAAATTTTAGTTGAAAGAAACCAGCTTACTTCAGCTAAAAATTGGCGGCAAGCTCCACAAGGTCCAATACACTCATCACCAGAACTGCAACAAATTTATTGATATTTCAACAATTTTAGAAAATTTTCAGATTTAATATTTTTGTTCTGTGCATTGTAAGTGATTTACTTCTAACATCACATTTCCAAGTCAAATATTAAAATTTTAAACTGCAATTTCTATATTTTGAAATGGGATATATATTGTACATCAATAATTGCATATACAATTAACTGTCATATGTTTTGAAAATGAGTAACCGTTTGGAATGATATAATTTAACAGCAATATCAAGTAGTAATTATTTATAAATTTGAAAATGATATTTCACACTTGAATGACATTCTAATTGACAATTTCTAAAATTGTACAAAGTATAGAAAAATAAAATATTTTGAAAAAATTATAAAAATAAAGAACAATTATTCTCCCTCCCCCTTCTATATGAATTTCTGAGCTTTTTTTATTATTATAAAAAAAGAAAAATTAGGAGATTAAGTAAAAGATGCAAGATAAATGGAAACAAAATTTCATACTGATTCCAATAATACATAAGTAAATTGAAACTGCTCTAAGTAAACATGAATTAATACATAAAATAAAATTGAGATTGAGTTTGTTATCTAACTAACCTTGATAATGAAATTATTAAGTAATGAAACTAACTTTTATAAAAGCAAAAAAAAAAAAAAAAGGTACCAAATTATATTAAGCTCCTATCCTACTGATATTGCAACATAGTATCAGCTTTTGATATTTGCTAATTTTTTACATTAAACACACAGAGATCAAATATTGAGATACTTTAAATGTAGTTTTAAAATAATAAAAAGAAATTTAATTATATTGTCATGAAGAAAAATTGTTGCTGAGAAATGTACTAAAATATTATTGAAAGTAAATTAGATCTGAAATTAAAAAGAATGAATTGTAAGTTTTGAATTCATATTGCACTAAAGCATCAAAAGAGCTATTGGTGACATATCTCATAATTTTTCAGATCAAATGATGAGGATGGTCTAATTGGTACCTGACTAACTAGCATACAGCACTGAGCAAAAACTTTAAGAGCTCCATTTCATCTAATATTCAGCAAATACCTTTTTCATTTATGCATACAGTTATTTTCAAGAGAACTTTTGAAGCAGAATCATGTCCATTACCTACCCAGTCACTATTACAATGGCTTTAAATTTTTGACATCCTTCAGATACTGCTGTACAGATGGCTGATCTCTCTGCACATATGGTCAAACCATAGGATGCATTCTCTACATTGACACCTGAATTGAAGTTAATGTTAATCTCTTCACATACAGAAACATTAAAACTAATTGTATAAATTAAAGGAAATTTAAATTGCATCTGATTCATTGTTTAAAAGCATTTTCCGTATTTAAAAAAGTTGAGAATTTATAATTAATTAAATATATTTGTATGTTATCTTAATTTTACTTTAAAGTAAAACAAGCAGAACTAAATTTATTCAACAAATTTCTTATAAAAGAATGCCTTTAATCATAAAATTTAGCAAAAGATCTCATAATTTTAGAATAAATGTATTCCATAGCTCTTTATCACAATACAAAACAATAGTTACTTCATTAAATAATTTTTTCACACATAATTTAAAAAGAAAAATACTAAGAACTTAACAGGATAAGGAAAATTAAATTTTTTTTCATGCAGAGAAAGAAGTGCACACTGGCTTTTGAATGGTTGAACCAGGGAAATAGGGCAAGCCAGATTCGGTTTTAAAAATTTCCCACTACCTTGGTCACTTTTGAAATTAAAGGATCAGCACTGGTTTGCAACTGCTACAAATGTTACTTCAGAGATAATGGTTCCAATATCTTTTGAACAAAACATAAAATGAAAAGGATCTATAAGCAAACTTTTATAGTCAGTACTAAAGATCTAGAGATGTGCATTTTATTCTTGAATGAGGTTTCTGTCCTTAGGACACCTAGGTTCATATAAACTATACAAAATGTTTTATAATTGTAAACATTTTTTATGTTTATGTAGACAACAATTAATTATAGATTTCTATTTAAACATACAGCAATTGCTATATGCAAATACATCTATGCCAGTACAATTAAAATAGTAGTATTGTGAAAGCCTAAATTCCTTAGAAAGGGTTTGTATTAGTTTTCTAAAGATCTCAACCTATCAAATTACTTGCTCACATATCACATAAATTAGATTACTCCTCATTTGATTCATATTCATTCCTTTATGGTATTTATTACATTTTATAATTTTAAATAAATTCATTCTAGATAAGCCATGGTATTATGCATGTATGATAAATAGCACAATCAAAGGAAAAGCTCCAAAGACATAAACATGTCTTGAAAAGTTTGGGACAGATTTCATTTCATGTAAAGAAATCAACAATAGCATCTAAACATCAGTTATTTCTAGAATAAATTGTGTATGTTTTTAACAGGAAATTACTGAAGCTTTCATAAAACATGCCTCTTTATTTAATTAGAATTGAATTTTTCAGATTACTGATATTTTAAAGCAGTCATAGTACTATCTCAAACTTGGTGATTTTTCGAAAGAAGTATGACCAATATAGAATCTTAAAATACATCTTAAAATAATAGCAAATTTGTGACATATATATATATATATTTCAGTCAAAACTTTTCTGTGAGAGACAATACAGAATTCATGCCAACATTTTATTTGGATCCTATTAAATAATCTGAAAATTAATCATATAATTTATACAGCTTGAATCACATGTTACCACAATTATGTTTACTGTTTTTAAATTATAAATCTGTAGTAAGGAGCAAAATATAACAAAATTTCTAATTCAGTTTTTAAATAAATAAACTGTATACAATAGTGCAATTCTACATATTTAATTAATGTCATCAAATTATGCACATGGGATGGGTGCCTTGGCAATGTAAATTTCTTTTGGTGACTGAAATTGTTCGCCAAGCAATTTCGCTGAATGAAATTGCTTGGCGAACAATTTCATTTAGCGATAGATGTTTGTACAACCAGATTTAGTAGCCAAGCTATCCATGACATCTAGATAAAAACAGCCAAATCCAAAGGGCCCCTCCTAATCTACACTTTAGCCTATGAACATTTTATTTTAGAAAAATAATTAAATGTGTAATAAAAATTTATTATTCAAATTCATTATTTTAGTGTATAATTTCCTGTATTACTACTTGTATATCAATAAAAATAAAGATTGTGTGTGTGATAAAATAATTGTGTCTCATACTTAAGACTGGGATTAACTCAATCCAAATAACATGGCCTTGTTATTGTTTCCAGGTTACTTGTGATACTTTCCATCATTTGATGAAAACATTATTATGGTACATTGCTTAATGTATTATAAAAACATTTTTTCTCAAGTAGTTATTTTCACATAAATGTTTAATATATGGTACTATACTATGTCAACACAATGTATAGGTACTGTAGATAAAATGAATTAACAATAATTTTGAAGCTTATAGCTGAACAAATTGGCCATCAACCAATTTCATCAAATCAAAAGATGTCACTAAATACTGCAATATGCAGCCAAAAGTAGAAAAGCCATTACCATACATGTTGAATCACAATAACAAAAAACAAACGAAACAGCATTTGGAAAAGTATCCTTCAAATTGGCAAAATTAGTAGACGTTAAGATATGCAAGTACCATGAAATGATGTGTGTACTATTTTCATTACATAATTTATGATTTTTATGTATTTTATATATTAAAACTTAGTACTTCAAAACTTATTTTTCACAAATAATGACAGTAAGGGCTGTATTGATAGAATCTCACCAAATATAATTTATACAAAAAGTAACAGAAATTTATAAATATCTGATCCATATAATAAATATGGTGACACAGTATTTACGTCCTTCTAAATGCATCATATTTAAGTCTTAAGTAAAATAAACCCCATGCAAAAAAAAATTTCACTCTTTTATTTAACATAATTTTAACAATTTCCTGAAAACAATTACAGATATTTAAAAAAAATTTATTTGATTAAGCTTTCTTTAGTTTTAAGGACTGCTTTATTAATATAAACCAAGATGGAATCTTTACAAACAAACTTTCCTCAATTATCTAGAACAATTCACATTTGTATATATTCTATTTTAGCTATTATTTATTTTAAACTCTTTTTGTACCAGATTAATCAATAAGTTAAAATATTACATCAATGGTTTTTTCAAATGACAAATTTATTTCACTAAAATTCTTAAGAACAGAGAATACAATTCTTACAGTAGATTATATTGCAACACAATTAAGAGTCCTGTTATATTTTCCCCATCATGTACAGTCTAATTTAGATTAAAACTTACAATTAGAAATGAATAATTAAGCATAAGTATTATGGAATATATTTTACTTTAACTAAACATTGTAAAAAGATCACTAAAAAGCTCTTTTTCGTACTTATATATAATACCACTACCGAATTTTGCCACGTCAAAGAACACTAGCAAATGCTGTCATCTATGCAGGAACAAAATTTTTTTTGTCAGTACATATAGGGGAACACAAGTTTTAGTACTTATGCTATAACAACACCACAGTCAAATTTGTCCCACACGAATAATAATTTTTCACCAAAAAATCTCACTGATTGTTTTTTTTTCAAGTAAAACATATTTGAAAAGCTTTTTTTCTCTTTTGCTATAGTGATATGGCATGATTCATAGGACGCTGATTTGACTATGGTAACAATAGATAAGTACCCAGTTTTCCATTATTGGTTGTAAATCACAGCATTTGATGTCTTTTCCTTTGAGGAATTAAATAATGGAATGGTATAATATGCAAGTACCTCATTTTCTTTTGTATACATTAATGGCTTTACATTTTAACTACAAGTAAATGTTTCAAACAGCAAAATAAGCAGTTTTTTTATTCTTCTTTCATACTGATTTATTTATTTTTAGTTGTTTGTACATAATTACAAGATTTTTAGGCTCTAGTTTGATATTGCTGTGCTGATAATTTTTGGAGAGATTTAAGAATCATGCTAAATTGATCTTTGATGGCCAGTCTAATGTTATTGTACTCTGATGCAATGGCTCAACTTGTCGAAAATTTACAACTATTTGGCAGAAAAATCCGTAGATTAGCAATTTATTGTGATGTTCTTTTTTCATCAAACTCCTGTAATCCAATGTATACTTGTATAAGTACTGTTATTAATACTTTTCATAGAGAATTGTCTTCATTCCTTCTAACAAAAGAAACAAAGAGAGTTCATGCACAATTTAAATATTCCTTCAACAGTCTATTAGTTTTTAGCAGTACCATAAACTGACTTTTGTGTGTCATATTTCAAGTGTTGTAAAATAATACTTTTGAATTAAAAAACAAATACATTTGTATAAATTAGTCACCTGTATATAAATAGATATATCAATAAATTTAGTGTACAGGTACAACTTCTGCAGACTAATTGAGAATTTTTAGAACTCGCGTAAAATTAATTTTGTATTTTATACAATCTCAGAACGTGCATTAGTTAGACAAATAAGTTGATAAAACAAATAAACAAACAATCAATGAGTAATTTAGTTTAATTATTTTCTTGTGCATTATCATCAAATAAAATCATTTGAATATTACAGAATGAATATTAAACAAGTCATCATTTAACTTTTAGCAGATTTAAATTGAGTGGTTCAAGTATAGTATGGGGGGGGGGGGGGGTTTGGGGGGTTTTTTTTTTTTTTTGAGGGAAATATGTCGAACCCATTCTATTTTTAATAACTAAGTTCTTTTTTCTTTGGCGACTAAATGTGGTCGCCAAGGTACTTTTTTCATAATTATTTATTATAGAATGAATTCGATATCTCACCATGACATTTAGATAAAAATCGTCAAATCCGAAGTGGCCCCCCTATACTACACTTGAACCAAATTGAGTTTATTAGACAGAGATTGGAGTTGTCGACCAATTACAAAATACCCTACAAACAACAGATAAGTTTTAATTAACCTGTGAAAATTCGACCATCTTCAGTTAATAAAGTTGCTGCTACAGAAAATTTACTGTAAGGACAGTATGAATTAGAAAGCGCGGTTTTGGCACGCTTTAAGAGATCTGGAAATGGAAATTCTGCGGAGCTCTTTAGATCCATGTCGAACAATAAATTAGCGAAATTCCAGTTCAAAGCAAAAAAAATTGATCAAGCATATCATTGTATACCAAAGCACTCCTTAACTGTAAAAACAACTAATCAAAACGTCAGATTGATATAAAAACGGTTGATTGATTGATTGAAAAGTTTGAAGGGGATATAGAGCTACACAGGCTATGATCCCTCAAAAAAGAAGAAAAAGTAGGAAAAAGCTTAACAGATTAGTAAATACTAAAATATTTGATTCCCTTTAAAAAGATTCTGAAAGTTGATTTGTTATACATTGCTTTTTCCAAAACATCTCTAAACGTGATAGTGGATTGTGGATCAATATGAAGAATAGACCAGAGGTTATTTCGATGTCTAGTATATCTGCTACAGTTTAGTAAAATGTGGTCCAAATCATTTATACATGTGGTACACATTGCATTATCCTGTAAGTTAAATTTATGTAGAAGGCCTGGAGTGATAATCATTTTACTGAAGATTCGAGTGCTTAAGATTTCTTCTCTTCGATTCTCTGTCCACTTTGAAATGATATCAATGGTCGGAATATATTTTCCAATTTTTCAAAATATTTGCATAAGTAAAATTTTTCATTGATTTTTTGAATTCTATTTCGATATATATTTTTATGAATGTCTTCTGAGGCTATCCAGTCAATGTAAACATTGGACTCCGTGACCGATCTTGCGAGATTATCCGCTTGCTCATTCCAATTAATTTTTGAATGTCCCGGAATCCAAAGCAGAATTAACTGATTAATGTAGTTAGATAGCATGTAAATTTTGTTAGTGAGTTTATGAATTACCTTATGAGATTTGGTCGAGTAATTTTGAAGTGCAGAAAGAACAGAAAGACTATCCGACAAAATAAGTAAATTTACATTAGAATCCACCAGATCATCTAAAGCTTGACAAATGGCCGAAGCTTCTGCAGTAAAAATGGAGTTATAATGGTTGATTCTGTAAGCAAAGGGAGATTTTTTTGATATACCTGCTATCGAAGTAATTTGGTGATTTTTTGAAGCATCAGTAGCTATAACAAAAAACTTTTGAAATTCACGTTCGATCGTTTCATCAAATAAAACGTTTATTGCAGGAATCGGTAGATTTTTATCTTGAAATTTAAACCTATTAATATAAATTTTATATGGAAGGTCTAAAAAGGTAATTAATCTGGGAATTGAAATAATTTGATCATCATCAACATTTAAATCGTGTAGTACACTAATGATATTATTTTTATCTTCTTCCAAAAACATTAAGATTCATTGTCTCGGGGCTATTGTAATAAAGAGGAGAAAAATCTATTAGAGATTTGAGTAATAAAAAACTTGTTTGCCAATCTTCTAATTTTATTTGACAAAATTTCTTGACCAACTAACTTTAGTAGCACAATATTTGGGGTCCATTGAGGGAGACCTAAAGCTATTCGGAGGGCTTTAGTTTGAATAACATTAAAAGGTTTTAATTGATTTTCATACCATTTATTTATTATGTGACAAATGTAATAAAAAACACTGCATATGCTATTATTAACTAAATTAATGATCTCGGCCCATAATGTTTATATGCCATACCCTTCAGTGCATTGATCCTTTTCAAGGCTTTACTAAGTTGATTTTTAACATAAGAATTTTGACAGCGTTTAGAAAAAAAAACTCTTAGGGCTTTAGTTTGAATAACATTAAAAGGTTTTAATTGATTTTCATACCATTTATTTATTATGTGACAAATGTAATAAAAAACACTGCATATGCTATTATTAACTAAATTAATGATCTCGGCCCATAATGTTTATATGCCATACCCTTCAGTGCATTGATCCTTTTCAAGGCTTTACTACTTAGTTGATTTTTAACATAAGAATTTTGACAGCGTTTAGAAAAAAAAACTCTTAAGTATTTAATAGAAGTTTGCAATTGTAGGGGAAATCCAGCCAACAAAATATTACGAAGAGTATAATTTCTTTTATTTGATAATTCAGCTATTGTACATTTTTCTGGGCTTAAATTCAGTTTCCAATATTTACACCACTGGGAAATTCTTTCCAGTGTATTTTGTATTTTTTGCAAATAACATCAAGGGATTTATGAGAGCAAAATATAAAAATGTCATCGGCATAAATTAGGCATTCAACTTCCGATTCTAAGATATCGAAAATGTCATGCATGTAAATAGTATACAAAATAGGAGATAGGACACTGCCTTGGGATAGTCCCTGAGGAACAAGCTTTTTGGGAGAAAAATAACCCCTCCATTTTGTTTGGAATGTTCGAGATGTGAGAAATTTATGTATTCAATTTGCTATGTTTCCTGCTATACCAATTTGTAAACATTTATAAATAAGACCATCCACGTAAACATAGTCGTATGCACTTTTAATGTCTAAACATTCCTACAAAAAATTGTTTCTGTAATTTTGCATTCATTATTGCCTTATGTATAGGATAAGTAGCACTTCTGCTATCTTTGAAAGGAACGAAACCATAATGTTGGGGATGAAGTTTTCTCTCTTTCTTTAGTTAAATAGTAAGAAATCCGATTAGTTAAGATTCTCTCAAAAGTTTTTGAAAATACAGAAGTCAGAGCTATTGGTCTGTTGGAAGACTTCTTAGTTTTATCTTTACACGGTTTTGGAATCGGGAGAATGATTGCATGCTTCCAAGAATCTGGAACAATTGCATTATCAAATATTTTTTGAAAATATCTTAATTATATTACGTTGATTCTCTGATCAAGATTTTTAAAGAAAGTTGTAACATGATCAGCTCTAGGAGTTGTGTTTTTTGAATTTTTTTATTGCACTATGCAATTCCAAAATAGGAAGTGGTTTATTAAGAAGGTTATTTTTGTCGTTGAGAAAATCCAAAGGAAGTGGAAGATGCAAAATAATCTGCAAGCATATTTGCTTGCAATTGAGGATGAGTGATAAATCTATTATTAAGCTGAAGAATATTAAGTTTTTGACCGGTGTCAGTAACTGTGGAAAATTTTTTCAGAATATTAAAAAACATCTTGGGATTAGAAATATTGTTGCATATTTTGTCCCAGTACATTCTTTTGGCATTTTTAATGTAGAATATAAGTTTGCTCGCATATTGTTTATATCGGATCCATAATTCAGGTGAAATCTCTCTAATAGCTCTCTTCCTAAGTATTTTTTAAGCTTATAGAATTTATAACAGGTACTATTCCACCATGGTGGGAAGGATCTATTCGAAACTTTAATTTTCCTAATATTATTAGTAATGTGATATCTTATCGGAAAGCTTCTTAGAATAAACTTCTGGATTATTTAAAATAAAATGCGTTTCGTTCATAACAGCCTGCCAGTTTACTTTTTTAAAAATTCGCTTATTCGAATTGAGGAGAGAAAGCTCTGTAATAATTGGACTATGATCACTTTCAAAAGAGCTATCTAAAACGTAACTATTGCAGTATCCAGACATGCTTTGAAGAACATACTGTTAGTTCTATTAATGATGCTGTGTACCTGCTGAACTTCTATATGTGGGAACAGTCGTGTTAAGAAGAACCAAATTAGAATCAGTAATCCATTCAACAAATTCATTACTATACCTTGAGATATGATTCGATCCCCACACTTTGGGTGATGAAGGTTAAAATCACCAAAAATGAACATTGGAGCCGTTAGGGATTCAAGAAAAGATTTAATCAGCATAATATTAAATCCTCGTGGAGCATAAATATTTACAATATAAAATGAAATATTTCGAACATCTATTTTAATTGCGAGGACTTCTAAATCTTTGATTTGTTGAATCTGTATAGGAATCTGTTGTGCAGAAATATTTGAAGGAACAGCTATTACTAAACCACCACCTGGTCTTCTCTGTCTTTTCTAAAAATGGTTTTATTTGGGAAATTTATATTATCATGAATTGATAAAAAGGTTTCTTGAAAAATCCAGATATCTGCTTCAGAAAAGGGAGGGATATTTAACCATATGAATTTATTTTTGAGGCCTCTACAATTCCATTGAATTATATTCATAAATATTTAAGAAAAAAATTAATTAGAAAAACTATCCTCCCTTTGAGGAAAGAAAAACAAACTAATGAAGACAACAATTAGCCCCCAAAACGCGTTTTATGGATTGAGGATTTGTTACCTACAGATTTTTTCTTCCGCAATGGGGAATGACTTGATTTTCCCATTTCAAAAACCTTGCTAAGGTGAGAAAGTACAGACTCCATTGTTTTTTTGAAAAGCTTCCATAATGAAAGAGGTTTGCTTTTATAATATTGTTTGAAAAGATTGTCAGCATGTTTTCAAGTTTTTTTCCAGATATTCTTGCATATTTGGATTAACTGCATTAGTCTGGATTACTGCAGAATAGGATACCCTTTTATTGTCACGGAATCTTCACGCTTCTTCCAATGTAAGATGTTGCTCACACATTTTAATTCCAATATATTTTTTTTCTTTTATATTTCCGGAGCAATTTAATGAGTTAGCTGGCTGAGTACCTTTGCAATTTATGCATTTCGAGTTATTAGAACATTGTCCAGAATGCGAAATACCACAGTTGATACATATTGCAGTTTTTTGGCAAAATCTAACAGAATGCAGGAAACTGAAACAGGTCGTACATTGTCTGGGTTTATCTATGAAATTTTGAATTCGATGATTGATGAACCACAGTTTTATAGTTTCCGGTAAAGTTGTCCCGAGTATTGTAATTAATATTGGTGAGAATTGTTGCCGAGTCCCATTTTTAATAAATCTTCTCATCTCTTATTTCAAAATTATTGGTTTCTTGTAGCTCTTTTGCTATCTCATTTAGAGATATATAAAGCGGAATTTCATAAATAAGGAATCTAGATGTGATTCCCTCCCAAAGAATATTCGTCTTAACCGACACATTTAAAATTTTCTCAAGAGATAGTAATTGTGCTGCACATACTGGGTCTAGCGTAGAGAATCATTTTTCCATTACGAGTAAAAGACATACTTTTTATGTTCTCATGACGAGCAATTTTTTTCTTTATTTCTGCATGTAATAGCTGTGGGTTGGATTTTGGAATCTGAGAGGATCCTTGACTATTTTCTATTAATATATTGATTTCGGATATAATTCTTTGTCTAGCTCGTAAAATAATTTCCGCTTCCCTTACAGAAGATCTGAAGAATTTTGAAATTCCTGATTCCATTATTAAAATATTAGTGACTAAGGGTTGTTCCTCAACATCGATGACGATAAATCTGGAATGACTCAGCTTGAATCTTTTTTAAAAAAAAAACCCAGAGAAAAATAGAAATCGGAAAATTACCAAAAAATCAAACCAAAGGAAGGGGAAAAAACCCTCTTGCTTTGAAGAGGGAACCAAATAAAAAGGATACAACCTTTTAAGACTTGTGGAAAATAACACACTACCTTCAACCTTTCAACTGACCGCCTCGTATCGTAACGTCAAAGGCTCTTGACGGATGATTTTGTGAAGAGGTACCTAGACTGCGTCAGCAGTCTTCAACCCTCTATCTGGTTATTCGATGTTCATGGTGTTGCAGCTTTGGTTGGGAGAGGAGGGCGTGACTTCAGGAGTGGAGAACCAATGAGAGTGGTGCTGTGGAAGTGGACTTTGATTGGAGGTTGGAAGTGAGCTTTTAAACTGCACTAGCTTTGACTTCGAAGAATTATTCTAATTTTAGTTTATTATTTTAAAGACAACTATTATAAAGAGAAAATAATTAGGAGGGAATTTAAAGGTTAAAATAATATGAGATTAAACTTTATCCATGAGAGCTTCTA
>BMAV01015254.1:167044-180509 GCA_019973955.1 Trichonephila inaurata madagascariensis
TCGGGAGACCTTTTATTACAGCTTTTATCGGTTTGTCAGGTTTACGGTTAATTACATAGAATTCGAATTCTTTATCCGCTTTCAAGAAGTGGATAAGAGTTCGATATTCTTCAAAATCATTTGTGAAAATTTTAATTACATCACCGGCAGTTCTATTGCGAATTTTTGGGAATTTTTCGAAAATTAATTTAATTTGATCGCGGAAATTCTTTTTGATTTCAAGCATGACAGGTGGGGGAAGTTTAGTCGAGGGAGTAACTACATCAGAAGTTACATTATTGTTAGTCGGGAGTGGATGTTTGACATCCTGTGTTCTAAGTCCGAGAAATTATTTCTCGTTTCTATGGGATCCTGGTTAGTGACGGGGGAAACGGGCCTGGCCGTCTTTTTAGAAAAGATAAACTCTTCCGTGGATTCCTTGCTTTTATTTTTGCGCTTTTTACATATAACTTTTTCTTTTTAATTTTACACTCGGTTTTTTCATCCGAAATGGGATCGTTAGAATTAATTTCAACTACCAAGGTAGTGGGAATTTTATGCTCATTGCAATCAGTTCTAGTACATGGGGGGAGGGTTTTAAGCTCACTTACCAATTCCTCCTTTTTTATAGCCATGGCTTAGGTGCTCATCCGGTAGATTTCGGAGAAGGAATTCCTGTGAGTAGGTGAACTTGCTAGGCTTTCATCGAGAAGTGACTTGTGAAGGGCTGAGATACCAGTGACTGTATCTCTAAGCTTTTCGCAGGCAGCAATTTTCGCTTGTCTAGTCGGCGAAAAGTCCAAATTTTCGCTATAATCACTCATGATCGTCGATCCAAACGCGGAGCTCAATCAATCGTGATTTCCATGTCAAAGGCTCTTTCTATAAAAACCGTAATTTATGCTGAGAACTGTTTGAATTCAGTTCAGTTCAGTTCAGGTTTTGTGGGATATAGAGCAACAAAGGCTATTATTCCCTGAAAAACTAAAAGATTCATAAATTAATAGATATCAAAATATTTCATTTTCTGGATAAAAAATCTGAATGATAATCTATTTGACAAAGCTTTCTCGAATAGTTCTTTGAAAGTAATGTTATAGTGTGGATCAATTTTGAGAAAATGCTTTAGTTGATTTCGAGGATGAATATATCTATTGTAGTTTAACAAGATGGGGTCCAAATCGTTTAAGCAATTGCAAAAACTACAGTTTGCGTTGTCTGATAAATTAAATGTTCGTAGAGAGAAGTCCAGGAGTGATGATCATTTTGCTGAAGATTCGAGTACATAGGATTTCTTCTCTTCTATTAATTGTCCACTTAGAGATTGAGACTTTGTCTGGAATATTGCCCAAGTTTTCAAAATATTTGCTTGAACGGAAGTTAAAATTTGCTTTTTTAAAACTCTCTTGGTATATTTTTTTACTGATGTCTTCTGAGGCGATCCAGTCGATATAAACATTAGACTCTGTGACAGATTTTGCGAGATTATCCGCCTATTCGTTCCACAATATATTTGAGTGTCCCGGAGTCCAAAGTAGAATTAACTGATAATTATAATACGATAGAATGATAATTTTGCTAGCTAATTTCTGGACGACACTATGAGATTTGATCGAATAATTTTGAAGAGCAGAGACAACAGAGAGACTATCAGGTAATATTAGCAGATTCTTGTTTGTAAATGACAGATCATCTAAAGCCTGGACCATTTTGAACCATGGTCAAGTGACGTGGACGACACCTGAGCTAGGCGCCAAGTTGTTGTTTATGTTCGCCAAGATAGGCGATAGTATTACAATCGTGAATTGCAAATTAAACAAAAAAAAATAAAAAATCATTACATTTTAAGTTTGTAGATCTAATAGCTGATAAAAGGATTTTTTAAAATTTATTTATAACTCCCCGTAAATCTCTTGTGAGTTGATTTTTGAATACACCTTCCTAAACTGATCTCTGCTTAGCAAAAGTAACATATTGTTACAAATTATTTGTAATGAACGCTTAAAATAGTGTAAATAATTTATATCTGGAAGTGTAATACATTAATATTACTTTCTGATGTATTTATTTTATGTTAAAATCTTGCCACCACCTCTCCCTTCGAAATCTAGTTTTATTATGAAATAAAAAAAATAGTGATTATACTGATCGAAGGAATAAATTAAAAGTGGAGCGCGCACTGAGGCATGGCGTAGACAAAACAAAGGGGAATATTTTGCTTCACCGCTACTTGGCGCGATTAAGGAATTGCTCCAAAAAGCGCTTAGCGCGTTGCACTCCTATATCAAATCAGTTAAACCGGTGGAGTTACGCAGTCTGATAATTAGGCCGACGATATATGAAACATTTGGTGTCATGTTCCAAGGTTTAAAAAAATCATGCATGTATATAGTATATAAAAGGGGAGAGAAGTTTTTTACCCTGGGGAAGACCCTGAGAAGATATCCTTTTGGAGGAAAGAAATCCCCTCCATTTAACCTGAAAAAAAAAACGATGTGTGAGAAACTTATGGATCCAAATAGTTGTTTTTCCTGTTATATCGATTTGCAGACATTTATCCCAGTGGTTAAGGTATCGGACCATGGCAGGCATGTCATGAGTTCGAGCCCAGTACCACTAAAGACCCGCCGTGTAGGGCAGCGATGCACGTTAAATCTGTCGAGAGCTGAAACGTCCTCCCGTTGGTGTGGTGTGGTAGTTAGGAGAGGGGGGTGCCAGCTCAGGTGTCGTCCACGTCACTTGACCATGGTTCAAAATTACGTGGTCCGTCGCCAAAAGCCCTCGTGTAGCTGAACAGTGCGACGTTAATATTCTCTCACTCTCACTGCAGACATTTATAGAGAAGACCATCGATGTAAACTGAATCGTACGCGCTTTTTATATCTAAATTTATTCCTACAAAATATTTCTTTTGCAATTTTGCATCCACTATTGCTTTTTGAATAAGATAGGTAGCACTTCTGCTATCTTTAAAAGGGACGAGAGAAACCGTAATGTTGAGGATGAAGTTTTCTTTCTGCAGTTAAAAAGTAGCTTAAGGTTAGAATTCTTTCAAAGGTTTTTGAAAAGATGGAAGTCAGTGCTATTGGTCTGTAAGATGAAATTTGAGATTTGTCTTTGCATTGCTTAGGAATCGGGAGGATGACTGAATGTTTTCATGAGTTTGGAACTATTGCATTATCAAATAGATTTTGAAAATATCTTAAAATTACTTCACAATCACTGTGATCAAGCTTTTTAAGGTAAGATGCTGTGATATGACCAGCTCCAGGAGTTGAATTTTTAGAAAGTTTTATTGCTCTGTGAATTTCGGAAATATGAAAAGGTTTATTAAGAATGTTATCCTCTTTGTGGAAAAAGTCCAGAGGAATTGGTTCATGATGAGCGTTTTTAGATGCAAAAATATTTGCTTGAATTTGAGGATGAGTAATGATTCTATTATTTATTTTCAGAATATATTATGCTTAGGATCTATATTATTAGAGGTGGAAAGCTTCTTGAGAATATTAAAAAATATCTTTGGATTAGAAACGTTGTTACAAATATTATCCCAGTATAATCTTTTAGAATTTTTAATATGAAATCTGAGTTTACTAGCGTATTGTTTGTATTTGATCCGTAAATTGGGGAGAAATGCTTCTTGTAGCTTCTTTCCTGAACTTTTTCTTTAATTTATAAAAATTATGGCAAGTACCATTCCACCATGGAGGGAAAGATTTGTTAGAAATTTTAACTTCTTTACTATTACTATGAATAATTTTCGAAATTTTATCTGTTAGATTATCTATATTTCCTTCTGAATTATTTAGTATAATCTGCACTTCTACTTTCACTATTTGCCAGTTTATTTTTGTTAAAAAACTTTTACTCGGCTTTAGTAGAGAAAACTCTGTTATTACTGGGCTATGATCACTATCAAAGAAACAGGCTGACATATAACAATTAGTATATCCAGATAAATTTGAGGAACAGATTGTAAGATCAATTAAAGAGGATTTACCCACATAATTTCTGTAGGTAGGAACTGTTGTATTTAGAAGTATTGAATTTAATTCAGTTAACCAATCAACAAAAATATTACTGTATCTGGAACTGTGATCTGATCCTCACACATCGGATGATGCAGGCTAAAATCGCCAAAAATGAAGAAAGGATCTGTTAAAGATTCGAGAAAGGATTTGATTCTAGTAATATTTAGTCCACGCGGTGCATAGATGTTTATACCATAAAAAGAAATGTCTTTAATATTTATTTTAACAACAAGTATTTCCAGATCTTCTTTGTGTTAACTGAAAAGGAATGCGTTGGGCAGAAACATTCAAAAGAACGGCTATTATTGAACCACCTCCTGGTTTATTTTGTCTGTCATTTCTGAATATCTTTTTCCCTGGAATATTAAATCTGTCTTCATTTGATAAAAAGGTTTCTTGGAAAATTAAGATATCTGCTTGTGAAAAGAGAGGGATGTTAAACCGAATGGTTTTGTGTTTTTAAGGCTTCTACAATTCCATTGTAAAAAATGCATAAATTTAGAAAAGGGATAAAAGAATATTTCATCGAAATTTCAAACAGATTCCTCCCCTTTGAGGAACAAAGAAAAAAAAAAATAATTGCATTAAAGTACTGGTAGAGAAACATATGTACAGAAAATGAGAACATATATACAGAGACAATTTTAACACGTATAAAGCACCTTCTTTCCTTACTAACTACCGAAGACAAAAAACATGACATTAGCCATCTTATTTTATCCCGCTTAGCCATTGACTGACTTCTTTTTGGCGTTGGCCTTTTCAGTGCTTCCTCCTCCACGTGCCTATCTCGATCCATTATCACTCCCCTTCATCTCAACTCCAACCTTACTATTTTCTCTAGGGTGATAGAATCTGTTATATTGACTGAATCCTTAATTCCATTGGCTATAGGTGAAATATATTCCTTATTCACTCACTTCCAAAAGTACGGAGGAGACTGATATCTAACATGACATCTAGATGTTGGTGGCTATTGCGAGGGTTTTGGCACAAATATTTGTCTAAAGATTTCCAAAAAAGCAATAAATTTCTCTCCCTAGTACTTCCTTTAACAGAATCCTTCCCTTTCTGTGAAGGGAAAATGCAATAAGGTTTTGGGCGGGTCACAGTTGTAAAATTGGAAAGAGAAATGCTATTTCTGTCTTTTTGCGGGGTTAAAATAGTGTTGAATCTTGACCATAAAAAAAGGTCTCTATGCAAGTGGTCTTCAAACTTTTTTTGTCTCATGAAGCTTTTAGAACTATAAGGTCTTTTGGGGGAACCCCATTCCCCACATACTTAGAAGAATATATCTTAAAACAATATTTACAGTACATCAACATGTTTTAGGTACTTAATGTTTAGTCAAAAGTATTGTTGTTGTAAAATTAGTATAATTTTAATATATTTACTCAATAATATTAATTTGTGGTTTAAGTGTCACCTACCCATGCATTATATGAAGTAACTGGATATGTGCTTGCCTTTTTAACTCAGTGTCGAAATGAAGGTTTTTTGAAATTATCAGCAGTCGCATTTCATATTCTGCGTTTAATTGGTTTTTATATTTTATTTTGTAGCCACTCACATTGAGAAATATTTTCACTTAAAAACTTTGTTCTGAAAGGCATTGCAATGTTTACAACTGTGGGAGAAATCTTGTATATTTTGCATGGATTTGCAGCCCCCCCCCCCCCCAATTACAGGTTCTCGTACATTTTTAAAATTTTTTAATATTGGTAAAATAAATTAATTATTCATTTCTTATTAATTCTCATTTTTTTGGTAAGCACATCAGATATCGATAAATTATTTTACACAATTTAAAATTTTTTTTCACAAAAATGTGTTGAGAATGTGGGGTGCGGCTTATAGAATCTGAGCATAATTATTTGAAAAAAAAAAATAAGTTTCTGCTAATTAAAATAGAAAACAAGATTTGTTGAATAATTGTTTCAATGGTTCTATGGAAAAATTTTACACCAAATGTAAAATTTACTTGATGAAAAAAAAAATTCTTTGTTAGGTAAAAATAATAATAATAATAATATAATAGTTACAGATAGATACAATAGTAACATTACAATAGTTACAGATTATAATTTCAGATTGTGAGCTTCAAGGAATAATAACTTGTGTTCTTTAGTTAATTCACAATTTTTGGTCAAGTATAAAATAAATTTTACTTTCAATCCTTTCAGCCACTTCATTGAATTTCCACATTTTCATAGACATTTCTTCAACAATAGACAAAAAATGTAAGCAACACAATCATAAATTATCTATGTAAATGAGTTTTTTTAAAGAATACAAGCAGAAAATTTTAAAATTATTCCTAAATGAGAAAATTAATCAGATGTGAGATGTTAAATCTCTGTACATCAATAATCGTTTCCTTTGTTCACTATTTGTCACAATTTGCAAGTTACAATATTTTCAAGTGGTGACTATATTTCAGAAAGATATAAAAAAATACGTATTCGTAGCCAAGAATAAATTCATTTAAAAAAAATATGCTGGCACCTTCTGTTCGAGATAGTAGTAACTATGTCAAAAATAATTTAAAAAATGAACTTAAAACAAAAAAAAATAGTTAATAAAGACACAAAACTCAATTATGGCTACACTCGCCAAAAGAGAGAAGCATATTTTCTTATATACTATTTAATTCTGCTCAAAAAAATCAAATATTTCCTGTTAAAATGGGCACGGCGTTTTCATCTCCTATACTTAACCATAGGACAATTTAATTTCATTTTGAAATAAGGCTAAAAACTGCGTATTTTTTCAACAATCGAAATTCAAAGAACACTATCTTTTAAACAATTATTTGCTTTGTATCCATAGAAATTTTATTACTAATGACGCTTTTTTCTACTCACAAATATCTATGCCGTTTGATCCCTATCTAATGGATTAAATTTCACAAAGTAGAGCATTTTATTTATATATACCCCTTAATTTTCAATGTAGTGACTCAGAGAAAATTATTACAAAAAATTACAATAAATCATATAATGCGGTAGATAAAGGGTTCAGGACATCAAACTTACTAAAACATTTTTGACCTAAACTTACTAGAGATGACTCCAGTGGTAGGAGCAATGAATCGTTTTATTCTGAGTAAACGTTTGTAATAGACTTGCGACATAGTCGTCCTTCGATGACCGTGTCGTGGGGTTTCAGCGTAAGTTAGAGGTGTGGGATTCTCGGAATGATGAGACATTTTAGAATTCTTAATATGACTTTTATTAAGAATTTAACTTAGATTACATAGATATCGAACACACTTATATTAAGTGAGAATAAACCAAAACACGTAGTCTTAATTAACACAAATCGCGCAATTAGATCACTTATCAATATAATTATATTATATCCGCCTAATCTCAATCTCAATAATATATTCGCGTTCAGAATATAATCTTCCTACTTTGGTTGAATACTCAGCGTCCAATCTACTTCAAATATTTCTCCTAATGGTTGTACAATGGTATGTACCTTGGTTTAAATGGCGAGGTGGCGTCTTGATTCTAGGTAAGCCGTCGATCGACATTTCTATCTTCTCTACACTGAACTTTCTCTAAATTGCCATCCTGCTCACTAAAACTTCTACCCTTTTAAAGGTTATCTTATTTGCATCTGTGCTTCGTTTCACTTCTTGGATTTGGGTTGGAAAAGATTTTCCATTAATCGTGGCCGTCAAAGAACACAGAGGTTATGTTAGAGGAAGAACGCGTGAGATGTCACATGCCATCAACTCGAACCAGAAATGTGTAAAATACAGAAGATAAATGTATCTTCTGTAATGGAAAATTCTTTACAGATCAGTGAGAGGAAATTTAGATTCAATACTTTAGCTGTTTTCTGTGAGCTCACTTTGATTGTACAGACGTAGAGAAAGATTATATTTGTGATTTTTGTAGATAGACTCGAAACAAACGATTTAACCGAATTCTTTTTAAAAATATGGCTTTTATATTTAAAAATAACTACTTTTTATGAAGTCTTAATCAGTGTTTCAATGGTTTAAACCACCTATTCTAAATTACCCGACTATTCCATAATACAATCCGTTTATCATATTTTTTAAAAATAAATTTTTTTATAACAACAAAAAATAAATATCATTTTTTGACAATTAATAATTCCTTACAATCGTTTATGGTATATATCCATGATGATTTGGGAGATATTTTTATTTATTTTTTTATCAAAAACCGGAAAAGTTATTTCCAGAAATGTAAATGGCATTCCATAATATACACGATTCTCCTCTATTATTCAAAATCTTAAGAATTATCCTTGATAAAATGGTTTCAATTCGATTTTTAGCATTATTTCCTTGTTAAAATCAAATGCTGACATTTCAGATCATCGTATTTGAAATATATTTCGTAGTTGAACAGACTGTAAAAGATCTGTATACATAAGTTAATATTCAAGCTTTTTAGAGCTGTTCGTGTCACAGGATTTCTTTGGATTACTTAAGAATATTTAGAAGTTGCATTCTGCCAATATAATTCTTTAGTCACGGTATTCTATAAAAAATCGTTCGACTTATACAGAATAGGATGCAGCTACTAGAGATTTCAGATTACTTAGAGTCGCATGAAATTTCTTCGTATTCAAAGTCTTTACACATACATATATATGCAGAATTATCTTGAAATTTTGTAGACTAAATCACAAATTAAATCCAATTATAAATTTTATCTCTAGTATTTTTAATTCTATACCCTCTGAAAACAACGAAAGCAATAACGAAAAAATTATTCTGTCTCACATCCAATGACGTCTTAAGTATTCTTAAGCCCCTGGACCACCATGCAAAAGTGGGATCCACCTGCGACCTCCTTATCAAATTTTCTATGTGTACACAAGTAAGTTTTACTAAAAAAAATTTCCTGCATTTTAAATTCCCAAAACATTTAATTATGTTCTTTACATTAAATGTTAATATTTCTTTTTCAAAATTCATCGAGGCTAAATTATTCAAATAGGATTGAGTCATACGATTTTCAATTTTTCGGAGAATATGCTGACAATAACATTTACACACCTTAACAACAAAAAGTTTTGTTTTGCAAATGCAAAATTTTTAAACTCTCTCACTCATACAACTTCACTAATTTTACCCTCGGACTCTCTCTCTCATGTATGAGGCTGTGGTAGCCTAGAGGTCAAGGTATCGGATTATGGCAGGCATGCCATTTGTTCGAGCCCAGCACCACTAAAGACCCTCCGTGTAGGGGATGCACGTTAAATCTGTCGAGAGATCAAACATCCTCCCGTTGGTGTGGCAGGAGAGGGTGCCAGTCAGGTGTCGTCCTCGTCACATGACCATGGTTCAAAACAACGAGGTCCGTCGCCAAAAGCCCTCGTATAGCTGAGCAGTGCGACGTTAATATTCACTCACTCACTCTCTCATATATTGCACTCCCACCTGTATTACACATTACTCTTTTTCTCTATTGAGGAAACAGTTGCACAACACTGCTGTTAAAACAGCGCCATCTATTTCCTGCTCATCCTGAGATGTGGTGCAGCCAGTTCATTTTGCAGCACATTCTTTATAAAAGGCGTAGCTACCGCCGTATAAGTCGTACCCATGATATGGGGCCCCCACACATAAGGGGACTCAAAATGTGTGAGCAAAAAATCGTAAGAAGTTAAGGAGCCAAAGAAAAGGACCCCCCCCCCCCCAAAGAATTTTGATACAAGGCCCACTTAGGGCTAGCAATGCCAGTGTTGTTTATGTTCCCATATCGAATGAAACCATTACCCATCGTTTGCCTGTTAATGGACTGCACTCGTGGCGTCCGTCTCGAAGACTGCCATTGGGCCCACAGCGCAAACGATTCCACTTACGAAGGCGGCCACAGAATGGCACTAATCGTACAGTTGAATCTGTTTTTGTGCGGTAGATAGGGACCTCATAAAAATAAACGCACCGAAAATATTCAAAAATTTCATAAATTCTTACATATAACGAACTAATTCGTAGAAATACTACAGAATTATTTTTATACGGTGGATAGGGACCGCATAAAAAAGTCGCATTTATAAAACATGCCACTTATTTACGAAATTAAAGTAAGAGTACTTCCATAACAAAATAAATAATTAAATATTACGCATGGAAACATTTTAAAAACATATATTTTCTCATTGCATACACGGATAAGTTTTCAAAATGCACATAAATAATTCATTGCTACTCATCGTAACCCAAAGTCCTGTAATGCATAAATTCAAAACCGTTTTCGTCACTTGAAGATACAATTTCAATTGGTTTATTTTTTGGCAACTTAAGGTAAGGGATTAGTTTTTGTGACGAAGGTCGGGTGGTCATTCGCTTGTAAATGTCACGATAATCAGAAATACATGATTGAAGCCCTTTTTGGAATTTTACATTCCTTTCTTACTTGGTATCTATTTTAAGAAAATGCTTTTCAAATTTGTTGGAAACCTGGATCCCTGCATATTTTTATCCGCTCTCAAAGAATCCGGTTTTTCTTGTGTGTGTGTGTGTCCATCTTCATAATCCATCAAATTATTGATAATGTCACTGTCATTGTAAGTTTCGTCTTCAATCAAGCGCGGGCTGCTGGAGCGTTGAGAGAAAGCAACTGAATGCGCATTGTCGGGAGACTATTCATAACAAATGAACAGAGAGCCTTGAATTGTCTACATTTCAGAGGCGTAACGTGCACCCCCGCATCATGGAGGGGGGCTGGACTCTAGGGGCCCAAGGCCTGACTAATGCTAAATACGTATTTACCCAATTTATAACATATTAAAGGCGAAACCTGACTTTCAGGAGGGAAGGAGAGTCCCAACATTCTCCGTTACGCCACTGGTAAATAGATAGAAAATTATAGTGGCGCCAAAGCCATTGAAATTCATACACTGCATAAAGAAAGAATCGTACAAAAATAAAATCGCACATAAAAAATCGTACAAAAAAACAAAAAAAAAACCCGCTCAAAAACAGGTTTTACTATATTCTCAAATGAGTCATGCTTATGGTTGGCCAATGATAATCACTATGTACGAGTGTGATGACGACCTGTCTGTTAGCATTCATAGAACGGTCAAATGAGTGAAAACTCTGCATCATGTTTGGGGGTGCTATCACATATGATAGCTAGCCACCTCTTTTTCGGAAAGAGGCAGTACGGTGGCTACTTTAATACCTTACATGACATCTAGATGGCGTTGGCTATTGCAAAATTTTTGGCTCAAATATTTGTCTTTGGTCAATAAATTTCTCTCTTAGATACTTCTTTCAATAAAATTCTCTCCTTTTAACGAAAAAGGACACGCGCTAAGGATTGGCTATCGTACAAATGGTAAAAGAAATGCTAGTTTTTTTTCTTTTTCGGCGGGAGGAGGGTATTAAAATAGCAGTAAATCTTGGCCATGGAAGAGTTATCTTTTCTCTACACCAGAGGTCTTCACTTTTTCAATTCATGAAACCCTTAGAGCTATAAGGTGTTTTCAAGGAACCCCATTCAACACGTTTAAAAGAATATGATTTAAAATAATATTTAAAATAGATCAGCATGTTTTAGGTACTTGATGTAAAGACAATTAAAAAAGTATTTTATTTGTTATTCAAAGATTTTAATGAAATATTTATACATAATTTACTTATTCATTATATTGATTTATGATCCAAGTTTCATCTACCCATCCATTATATTTAGAACTGGGATATGTGCTTGCATTTTTTTACACAAACTGTCGAAATCCAGTTCTATTGAAATTTTATCTGCAGTCGCATTTCATATTCTGCATTTAATTTGTTTTTATATTTCGCTTTTGTTGCAACGTACGTTGTGACAAGTATTTTCATTTAAATACGTTGGTATGTATGTTATTAAAATGCCTATATCTGTGGGAGAAATCCAGTGTATTCTGCCTAAATTTGCAACCTAAAATTTAGAAGCTTTTTCATCTTATTCCTCAGTTGCTGTAAACGCGTCTCAAATTCGTCCCAACTCGTAGGCTGTCCAACTTTGGGACCTAAATAATCCCAGATATACTCAATCGATTACAAATCTGGGGATCGAATTGGAAGGGTGAAAATGTGGAGGAGGAAGTCCTGTCAAACCTTATTGTGTGTGGACAGCCATTGCCCTATTGAAAAATGGCTCCTAGAAACCTTGCTATGAGTGGCAAAATGTTGCGAACGTACCTCGGGGATGTCATGGTGCCATGGATAAATATCAGGGGTGGCCATGCGTTGTATGTGAAGGCACCCAAACCATCACATCAGTTGTGGGAGAGGTGTATCGCTGTACACCGAAGGAAGGAATGAGACGTTCACAAAGGGGCCTGTACACAGGTACACGATTCTCATCACTGAACAAACTGAATTTGGATTCATCTTTGAAGACCACTTTCCATTCCTCTTCAGTCCTTCGATATCAACGTCACTCCAAATGGAGGCAAAGGTGAGTGAGTGCCAATGGCAGTGCACGTAATGGGTACCGTATGATAGCAACTGTCCTCCAGGCAGGCATTTTGCAATGGTACGAACTGACACAGAGGCCCGTAGTAAAGGTGCTGCCTGTGTATGGATAGTGGACAATGAGACAGTTAGCTTTATACATGCTTGTTGTTTGATGTGATGGTCTTCTCGACTATTGGTTTGTTGAGGGTATCTTGAATCTGGTTGCAGTGCAACATCTACCTTTCTCTATCTAGTCCATTGGTCCCAACATCTCACAGTAGTCAGAACGGCCTAGGAGGAGAATTACTCATCGAGTTTACCCGGTTTTCATTCAACTTTATGATTCTTCCCCTTTAGAACTCTGACAGCTGTAGCATAATGGCATCTCTAGTTAAAAAGCGTTCATCTGCAACAGATTAAATACACGCAAATAAGCTCTGTTTACCTGTTTTATAATCCAAATAGAAAGAACTTCAACACTCTCTAAAGTGCAATCACGCTGTGTTTCTAATCATTCATGTATATGCCTGGCATGTGTCTTCCCGCCAAGTTTAGTAACAGTTCTGCTCTTTCTTCTTGGTCCGCAAACTTTTAGGGCAATGAGTGTATGTTGACAAGTTTATGCAAATGGTCTCTTAGAAGTTGAAGTATTTTACTACAAGCTTTTGTCGCAGGTATTTCAGGAGACTGGAGAGAATATGATGGTATTTAGATCCCAAGCAGTTCAAAAGATGTAACCGTAATTCCTTTTAATTTGAAACATTTTTACTGCTGAAGCGGTAGCCATTTACATTTCACTTTCATTTTTGATTAGGAAATACTGTATCTTTTCTGAAAGCATAAGTATTGTTCAGTTTTGTTGAATTTCAAGCTACGTAGATATTAAAGGAAACTAACGAGCAGGCAGTGCTGCTTAGGCGGCAATAATCCTCTTACCGCTTGACATAAAGCATGTCATCCTGCATCATATCGAACTATCATAACAAGAATCATAGAGTTTGCAGTCGAAAAA
>BMAV01015254.1:180519-210850 GCA_019973955.1 Trichonephila inaurata madagascariensis
CTGTGATTCCAATGCAAAGAGCTAGCTTGTCTTCCCTTTGGACATACTCGTCTTATGCACAAACATTTGTTGTTCAGTGAGGATGCTCCAAAATGTCCTTCATGCAAGTTTGTGTACATTGTACATTACATGCTGATTGATTGTCTAGTTTTTAATAAAACCTTCCTACCACATTTTTGAATTCTTCCGTTTCAATCTTATCTGACTTGAAGGGGAATCCCCCACATATTCTTTTTGCTTTTATTTTCAAAAGTATTTTTTTTTTAAATATTTAATTTGAAATTTTACCTTTTACTTCGATATTTTTTACTACTAATATTTCTAACATAACTTTTTTTAGTTATATTTTGTTTTATATTTTTAATATTTAACAAATATTTAGCACCACTTGGCCAAATTTGGCTCTTGCATCATAAACTCATGATGCTCTTAAAAACTGCTCAAAGATTTTGAACTAGATTCTCTTCGAAGAATAAAATGCGATTCCTTGTAAGGAACGAGGCTTAATTAGAAATACAGTAGCACCTAGTGATCAGCGCATTCCTAGTGAGGCCACTTTACAATGGAAGCTACTCTAGAGATTTTGCGGAAGGCTGGAGGATGCTGCAATATCTGAAAGAATAATTTCATATCTCTTGGCTGAAAGCGACCTTCTCATCTTTACGAAAACTTTCATTGGCGTCAACGCGAAAGATTGCGATAGTATTTGAAATTCAGTCACTAGAACCACTGAATTGTGCAGTACTGTGTTCAGTGTTTGTCTCATCTTTATTGATATGATGGACCAGGGAAATAGCGGTAATTGGACAACTATTTCTGAAATCCATACACGTATCGACGGGGTTTAATGGCTTGGAGTGCCATCAGACACGATAGTAGGTCACTTCTGGTACGCTTCAAAGACGCATCGACGTTACAACAGTACAAGGGTGAGGTGCTGTCATCCGACTGTTTCGCAAAGTAACACAACCTGTGAATAAATGAAAAATGATATTTCTCATTTCTATGGATCAAACGAAATCGCCCAAAGTATTCTTTAGCAGACAAGCATTACAGCATATCCAGTTGTGTGTTTTAAGTTTACAACTTCTCCTGATCTCTTACCACTCGGGGATGCCTGGGACGTGAATATCCGTCATAACTTCAATCAGAAGAACTATCTTTTCGGTTGAGAGCATATCCATCAGAAAAGTATATGTGTCGCAGAAAAAATGACGGAATTAGGAATTTCATCAAATCTCTAAGGGAGATGATCAATTGGCGGGAGATGTTAAAATGACGTCTCTTGAAGGTCATTTTTGTGATAAAAGTAAGGAATTTGAACAAATCCTTGACATGTTTCAGTGAAATGATGACATAATATTGTCAAGAGTTTAAAAGTGTTTATTTAACAAACATGGTGCATTATTAAACGTAGAAGTAAGTAACACAACAATAGTCAATGGAATACAAATTATTTATTCGAAACTAATTAACAAATAATTAGAAAATGAGGCAGGTATTTTTTTATGTGTAACATCTTGTCACTTGGTTGCTTACACACTAAAATATCAATCCCTATGTTAACCCTATGGTGCCATTTTTTTAAAGATATGGGGTTGATATTTAGGGGATCAATAGTACTACCCCTGTATAGTTAGGAAGTACAAGGACTCGACCCCCAGGTGTTCCCCCCCTGGACAGCATTTTGCCAATACAAATCCTGACGAGTTCATTTCATCATTTCACTGAAACAGTTCAGGGTTTGATAAAACCCCTTACTTTCATCATGGAAATGTTCTTGAAGAGAGAGACATTATTTTAAAATCTCCCGTCAATCGATCCTATCCCTTAGGGATTTCATGAAATTCCTAGTTTAGTCATTTTCCTGAGACATATGCATGCTAATGAACGTCTTAATATTCCATTTCTAAGTGATGAAGCCGAGCTTCCTACTGATGCCCTTACATTTTTCTTGTTTCAATTAACTCATCAAAATAAAATCGCTTATTTACATATGAACTTATTCTCTGTTTCTTCCCACCCATTTTGTTTCATGGTGTCACATTTGGTATGTTGGGTAGTTCTTTTGCACACTCTCCGATGTAGAAATCTAGATAAAATTGGAGTCAATTCTCTCCTGGTTCCACCTTTTAAAATTTTGCCACTGAAAACCAAACACTGTATATGCCCTCTATTAATAATTCCACTTTAAATGATAGAAAAAGCTTTTTGCCGGTCTTTAGTCAATGAATTGACTGCTGTGAAAATTCTGCTGTATTTATTCTGCTGTGTTTATTTAACTTGTGGGAATGAAAACCTTTCCACGAACGTGACCAGGATGTAACGTCGAAGAGAACCAAGAATGAAGATAGAGAGTTTATCTTTTCTTGACAACTGTTATTCTTCTTATACAGTTAACTTTTTTTAAAAAATTGTTATTTGTGGAGCATTTCAAGCCGATGAAAGAATTGGCCTGTTTCAAAGGAAAAGATGACTTCATTTCCTTTTCTTCAGTTTCACGTATAAACAAGTATTTTGGTATATATATATTAACAGACATATATCATTTGATTGTGCAAAGAAAATTTTTATTAACTATTTTTAAATTAAGAAAAATATTTAAATTGCATTGAAAGAATGAAAGTTAGCTTTTTATATTATATATGATCTTCGTAATAAACTTGACTTGCATCGTATAGTTTTATCTCAAATGCTCCAGCTGAAATGACACTATAAAGCTTATTTACCTAGAAGCGTATTGTTTTTTTGATGGGTAGTTTTAAATTTCATTGCTTTATGTCAATTTTGTAAAATGTATTTAAAAAATACTATTGTCAACCACACTAAAAAATATTTATAACAGTAAATTTTACTTTCCTTACATATTTAATATGTGAAAATTTCTACCACTGTAACATTTGTTTACGTAGTACACCATATTTATAATTTAGGGAATCTTTTTCGAACTAAAGTCGGACATTTTTTTCCTTCTTTTTATGACAACATTAAAATTTATACATTCAAGTAAAAGAGAGCCTCTTACAAAAAGTCGTAATAATATCGTTGCTTGTGACATAATATAATTTATTTTTAAGAAGAATCCGATTATACTCCGCAGAATAAACATTTACATTTGCGAGCGACGAAGAGGATCATGAACATTTACAATTCAATAAAATATTTCAATTCATCCCTTTTAAAAGCGGTTCACGGCACACGTTCGTTTCAGAAACAGCAGAGTGCCTGACATATAGTGACAGGTAAGATCTTATTTCGTACAGTCTTCATTATGAGAGTTAGTCCGTAAAATATAAAAAGTTTTGCTGAAAAGCGCTATTTTTGAGCACGGTGGATATAAACTAATATAATGTTTCTAAAATATAACTAACTAATATAATGTTTAATAATTAACTAATATAATGTTTCTTTTGCATAAATTGTTTCTAAAATAGATTTTCTTTTGTGCATAAATTGTTTCTAAAATAGACTTTCTTTTACGAGATTGATCAATGATTTGAATGTTTGTTGGCAATATCAATGCACTTATTATACACAGGATTCAAAAATTCTAAACTGAAAATACGGTAAGCTGAAATTTTAAGGAAACTATGAAGACGCCATTTTTTATTTGACCTGGTACTCGAAAGGAATGGAATGGAAAAAGTCGAAATATTGCCCATGATAAAATAAAATAAAAAACCCAAATGTAATACATTTGGATATTTTAATGCATTTAATAAGCAATGATTGCGTATAAAAATGAACAAATCTGAGGCTTCAGGAGATTCAACACATGTAACTTCCTTGATTCCTTCCTAACCACAGAAATTTCATCTCTCTCACGAAATACCGAACATTAACAATAAGGTACAATAATTTAGAATCATTGTGCTTACAGCTCACACAATTTAATAATCTTGAAAAGATGACATCAAATGGGATCCAGCGAATATTTTTAATCCTACTTTATTGCACGAGGGGCTGCTTTTAAGTAAATTTAAAATAATCTCGTTCAAGAAAAATAAAACCATACAAAGAGATGAGGGAGTCTGTTTCAAACTCTTCTGCATATCTTAGGTGTGAGGGAATATCCCCCCCCACACCAGTATAGATATAGGAAAAAAATAATAAATATAATTTTCTCAATGTCTAATTTTGCTTGCATGCGTTTGTCTTGAATGTAGAAAAGTGTTCCCAAGAAACTATAATTTTCAATGTATCTGAAGAAATTCTATCAATGTATACTAAAACAGAGCTAATATCTTTCAGCCTATCAGCAGCGAACACCCTAGAAACACAGCAATGAATCAACTTCCAATCCAAGTCCTTATATTATCCCTTTTGGCTGTAAGCAGTGTGATCGCCTACAGAGGATTCGATGATGATTTTGTTAATTATAAAATAAGCGCAGACAAATGTGTCAGCAAATGTAAGTTGCTCTTTTTTTTTAAAAAAAAGCACGTATCATTCATGACTTTTGAAGTTGAAAGTGAAATTTAAAAAATTTTACTTGCATTGCTAACTTAATAAGCCGAGTGAAGAAATTCAAGTGCGCATGTTATTTAAAAAGGTGTTATAAATTATTTGCAAGTTGTAGAAGGACTTAACATGTACTTAAAAATCCTCGCATTAAAAATTTTCAGTGACTCCCTCAAATAGTGGGCATGTGCTTGAATAGTTTTGCTATCATTATACTTTAATTTTCAACTGTAATTTTAACACTATAATCAACTGAATTTATTTTATTAAACTTATAAATTGCATGAAAGTATACGAAAAAAATAAAGAAAAACAGGTAATATCCTTTCAGTGTAAAGATACACTCACTTCCAAAAGTCAAACACTTCACTTCACGAATACACTCACTTCCAAAAGTTAAGCACGAAGTTTTAAAATGCAAAAAAATCAACAAATACTGCTTTGATTGACACAAAATTTGACAATAAAGAAGCATATATATTTATTCATAAAACAAAATCAATAATTATATACAGAAATGAAAACAATATTAAATTTTTGTAAGTTATCAGATAATGTCATACTGGAGACTTAAACAGAATTATGTATAAAGTGAAAATAAACAGCATAAAATGAAAAAAAGGACATTAATAGGGTATGTGATCCCTCCTCATCTGTATGCAAAATTTACACCTCCTGACCATGCTTTCAATTAGGTGGTCAATCACCGCAGAATTAAGCAATCGCCATTCTTCTTGTAGAGCAGTTTCCAGCTCAATAAGAGTGACTGGGGGTTTGAAACGTAAAGATACAGCACAGCCGAGAGCATCCCAAAGATTTTGAATGGGATTAAGGTCAGGTGAATATGCTGACCATGCGATACGCGCATTTCCTTCACTCTCCAGGTAGTCATCGACGATGTCAGCTCTATGGGGACGTGCGTTATCGTCCATGAAAACAAAAGTAGGGCCAACTGCTGCAGCGTGCAACCTCATAATACCGGACAGCCATCACAGAACCCCGTTTAAAGATGTGAAGGTCGGTGCGGTATCCTAATGAAATCCCTGTCCACACCATAATGCTTCCGCCTCGGAATGCGTGATGTTCGGTGATGTTTGGGACTGATTGCGTGTTCCTTGTTTACGCCATATCCTTAAACGCTTGTCATCTGGCTCCAAAGCAAATCTTGACTCATCAGTAAACATGACATTGCCCCAGTCAGACACAGTCCAATTGCCATGTTCCCGGCTCCACCTTAATCGTGCCCCTCTTGATTGGACGGATAGAGGAACACAAACTCGAGGTATCCGGGCATACAGTCCATTCATATGTAATCTGCGGCTTACAGTAGCTGCAGATATAGCCTTACCAATGGATGCTGTAACCATAGATGTCACACGTGTGGAGGTCGCTCTGAGATTCCGCTTGGCTACAACAGCAATATATCGATCTTCCACGGGGGTTGTAACCCTTGAGCGACCGCCTACGGGCCTTCAGACAACTGTCTGTGCGGTTTGGAATTGTTCCCATAAACGTGAAATTACAGAATGATGAACGCCGAAGAAAAGAGCAACATCTGTGATCGACTGTCCTGATTCAATGCGCCCCACAGCACTCCAGCACTCAGAATCTTCCATTCGTTTTCTGGAAGTCATAGAAACACGTATGTCTTGAAAACAAATTGTACGAAAGCTTTAAACACCTTCTATCAGCATTTACAATCAACTTCTGTAACCCTTCATAAAGCTGGCTTCTTATAAGACTGCCCTTTTTGCATATTTCTTGACATGAAAGCACGATTGGCTGTTACCTAACATGTTTGCATACTTCCATCTACCTCTGCAGCTAATTGCATCCTCTTCAATTCTGATTGGCTTCCGAAATTTAGCATTTTCCTCTCCGTGCTTAACTTTTGAAAGTGAGTGTATATTAACGAAAGAATCAGTGGCTCTACCAATTGCACCATCAACTTGCTCCATAAAAATTAATGATTTAAGATAACATTCGGAAGGTGTTTACTCCATGCCAGTTTCTAAATCCTGAAGACGATTTTCATGATATTCCTTCGGTGTGTAACCTCCTTCACGATGTAAATGTCCTACACAACTTTGAAGTAAACCCTTATTTTCGAATTACTAGCTGCATGGCCCGGCGTTGTACGGGCTTTCTTTTTCCCTCATGGCGCCAGTATTTCTGTGTGTGTGTTTCTAGAAGCTTAATGTGAATGTGATTTCTATAATTATGTCATTAAAATTCCCCTTTTCGAAATTTGTTCCATTCCACTTATTTTTGATTTAAGACAGGTTTCTTTCCCCTCTCTATAGCCCGGCATAACACGGGTTTTTTTAGTGTAAAATTATTGTTCCCTCTTCCCCCCTCACAGATAAGATTTAGCTTCAAATATAGATGTATGACTTATAAAAAACGATATTGCGTTAGTTAAAAAATTATTAATGTGTATGAAACAATAAAAAGAAAACGATTCTGATGCTAAGAGTAAAACAAAAAAAAACTTTCATCATTTTTTAATAATAGTTAGTTTCTAAGAATCTAAAATAATAATATATATTTCAGATATGCATGAATCAATCAATCGTTACATATAGTTAGCTTAAAAATGTCTCTTAAATGTATTTATATCCAAAATAATACACGATGTACTTTTTAATTTAGTAATGAAATAATAGAAATAATCCTTTTAAAAAACATATATATTAATTAAAAACCATTTTCTATAAGTAATAAATAAAAGAAAATTTACAGATAGCTATTGAAACGATTGTTTTTTCTGAACGTTTGAATGTTTGATTAAATATAACAATAATACTGTTGTAAAAAAACAGTATGGGGGAAAGCCTAGATATATATTTACACATTTACTGAAAAAAACATTTAAAAAAAAAAAAAAAAAACTATCTGATAAAAACATTTTTGTTATATTTTATTTTAACTTTATAGTTTAGTAAGTTATTTAAACACGTATCTGACGAAAAAAAAAGTATATTATACATAACTAACATATTCATTATTTTAACAATAATTTCCTTCTTAGGTTTTGAAATAATAAAATTAATTAAAAATGTTCATTTAGCATTTAATTGTGACATACGGTTTGCTTAAGAAGTAGCAGTAAAAAAGAAAATCTCGTTTATTGATAAAGACTTATTAAAGTTTTTACAAATTATAAAGTAATTAAAATAGTATATAAGTTATATATTATTTTTGTTATATTAATTAAAAAATATTTTTTCTATAAATAATTATAATAATATATTTTATGAATTATTACATCTCATATAATATTTTATTTATAATATATTGTATATCATATTATAAAACTTTTTGTACCTAATTTTTAAATAAAATATCATTTAATATTTATTATAACATATTTTTACAAAAAGTATTATTTATTAATAATTATATTTATAAAGTATAATATAAATATTTATATAATTACAGTAATTATTTTATTTTTTAAATATGATTTTTTTTTCTGAAATATGATTTAATACTTAATAAACCTTTTTTAAATAAATTTATTTATATGCAAAATTTCGCGCGCGCGCGTTGTTTTGTAAAAACAACAACAACAACAACAAAAAAACATCATGCAGAATTGTGGCGAATTAAAAATATATAAGAATAAAAAGGTAAAAAGGCTGGAGACTTATTTACATTCACTGTATAAAATCATTCAAAAAGAAAATATACTATGTGATAAAAATATATTTCAGAGCTTTTAAGGCTTTTTATTCCACTGTTCTTCAATAAATCATTCTTGCACTCTTCAAAACATTTATCTGTAGTGTTTAATGAATTAATTGTGAATACTGCTATACATAACAAATAACGTAAGTGACGACAGAGTTTAAAACAGGGAAATTCCCTCAATCTCTTAAAAACCGCGAAAAGAGTGACCTTCACCATCGGGCATGAGCAAAACTTTCTCTCAGCCATCGTCTTTCTCAACGTGAAATCTCACATTAGGTAAAGTGACCTCGACGCGTCAAATGAATATATCTCAATGAAATTTAAAAAAAACTTTTGAGCATGTTTTTTAAGTGAATGCCTTCAAACTTTACATATCGATTGCAAAACTCAGTAATTTTTAAACAAAAAATACTACATCGATTAACTCTCGCAAAAAGGGTAAAAAAACGAAAAACACAAATTATTTTTCAAAAATCGTAATTTTTAATCAATTTTTCAATCTTTGTACAGATTACGGATAATATTGTTCTACACACGGAAAAAAGTTTTTTGAGATTGTTTATATAAATAACAAAGCTGTGAAATATTTAATTAAAATTTTGAGTATTTTTAGAAAAGTCGTAAAAAAAAAGTTTTCGACATTTTATTTTTTAAATGATTGATTCTAAAAGAGAAACGAATGAACCTTTTTAGTGTAGAATATAAATTCATTAACATGGAAAAAAATTCAATGGGAATGATTTAGAAATAATTTTCATAAAAACGTATCGTTTTTGACTCATTTTAGAAAAAATCGTAAAAAATAAAAAATATCAATATTTTGTAAAAAAAATTATATCGTATCGTGGCGGAAAAAATGATCTTTCCGATACTGTAGTTATTACTTTTTTTTGTCTGAGTTTGATAGCAAGAAATAGATGACTTTTTTAAAAACGTGGTGAAAGTCGGAACTTCACTCTGCTGAAATAGATATGATGCTCGGCGGAATAAAAAACCAACAGGAGTAAAACAATTATGCATTTCAAGGTTTTTAATTAATATCTTTTTTAACTAATAGCAATATCGAAATATAAATGACCAAAACGGTTTTCTCGGACCATTCCCCGTCTTTTGGTACCTTTGGCGAGTTTCTGCGTGGTGCAGTTACTATCTCTATACGAATCGTTCGTCTATCTCTTCACGAATTAAGCAAGCAAACAAATATAAATAGGTAGATAGATACATTTGTTTACCTTCGAGTTTTAATATTGTAGATTCCTTCGGATTTGCACGCACGGTTCAGGGAATGTGGTCTTACTGGATTGATAACCCGTTTTTTACTTATTTCCAAGACGAGTATAAAGGATGACAACTTTTAATAAATATCAATCGATTTTCAAACACTCTAAAACATATTTTGTGTTACAGTTTCACTAATGTTTTCGATACTTATTCGATATTCATTGATTTTACTATAAGGAGCGTTTGCTTTTGAAAAATCCTTAGTCTTCTTTGGAGGCGATCGAAAAATCAAAAAGTGTTTCAGGTAAGTAAAATTTCATTGACTTTTAAACTTTCGGTAGATTCAACAGCTGCATAACATAGATTATATGTAATAGGGTTTTTCATTTTCTTAAGTTCAGCTTTTAGGAAATTTGGATTGAACAAATTGCTACAAATAAAAATATTCAATAATCAAAAGATAGTGCTGTTAGCAATAGGATTCTCTGCTTCGAAATGTGACTTAGAGTGAATAACAAACTCTAGAAAGAATGTTACAGTATATTGCTGTTTCTTGAAAGTTCGCACAATTTTGGAATTTTATTGCTTGAAATACAGTCCTACACCAAAGTTTTATACGGCTGGACAATATTTCTTCCGACATTATTACCTGTATGAAGAAAGTGGGTTTCTTTTAATGTTACAAGCACTGATCTTTATTATTATTATTAACTAAAAATCCTCTAATGAAGTTTTGTTCTTTTTTTTCAGCTGGAGATCAAGAACTGTGTGACAACTTTATAGCTTGTAATGATATTGGTCCGAAACGGGTAATGTAATCATAAGGAGTTAAAACATTCAATGATGCTTTCGACTTAAGAATGTATAATACACAACTTAAAATTTTTATAATTTTTGACACACAAAGCTTTTAAGTTAGAAAAGATATTTGATATTAAGAAATATCGTAGTTTTTTTTTGAGATATTTATAATTGTGTTTACTTTAAAACTCGTTTCTTCGTAATGATTTTTTGTAATCCTGATGTAAGCTAGTTGCATGCTTATTTTTATGTACTCTCCACTTTCATATATCAGGATCATAAGTGCAAATACATACTAACAAAAGGGACTGAATAAAAAACAAGAGAAACATACTATTCCTTCATTTTAAAATTAAACTTGCATATTTTCTCTTTAAATAATGCTTTAACGAAAGTGATTTTAAAATTTGTAAGTATTATAAAGCAGTTCTATGTTTACGAGTAATGTTTGAGAAATTTACGCTTGCAATAAAATGTGCAGAAATACTGAAAAAGTTTGAAATGTTTTGCTCACACCCAGACATTTAAAAGCATTATTGCAGATTAATGGCAGTTGTGCTCTATAACTCAAGATAATTTATTTACAATTCTACGGAAATAAAGTAAAATTTATGAAAAAATTTTAGATTCCCATTCAGAGTCATATTAAACTAAGCATTTGCTCTTACAATTTCGGTAAATTCGTTTGTCTTTTTAAAAGGATTTTTCGCACCAATAACAATCAAATAGGAACGTTGCAAGGCGTGTAGCTTGAACACAGAAGCCAAAGCGAGAAACGCATTCAAGGTACACACAGTACTCTTTTTCAAAAAATTTTTTGGGAGACAGTAACAACAAAAGTAATTTATTTTCAGATTATATTATTAAATTGATTTTGAAAATAAAAATCAGTTTAAAAAGTCATAATTTTAAAATTTAAAAAAAATTCAAACTTTTGAAGTTTTTAAAAATTTTATAAAGTACTCAATTTTTAAAATATTTCAGTTATTTTAAGTCATTTATATTTCTCAGATATTTGCGAAGAAAAGTAAGTATAGAATTGAAAATATGTTTCATTGTGGAATTTTAATAATTATTTTTATTGCTAAACCTGGAAAAACACGCGAAACATTTTAAAATACTAACTTTAACATTCTGTAACAAAATGCCTAGAGCTCTCAGACCTAAACCATACTAATTTTTATAGAACATATACATGAAAGTATCTACAAAAAATTTCAGGTCTATCTTGAATGGAAAAAAAAAAAGAATTGGAGAAGAGAAAACACATCTTCAAAATGAAAAGTCAGAAAAACATATTTAAAGTTTGTAAAGGCATAAAACAAAAACTAATAATACCTGTAAAGCTCTAAAATTTTGTAATACGCTGATTTTCAAGTTATGTATTGCATTATAAAACACTTCTTTAATTAAATAAGATTGAAAATAGTTTTTGAATTCAAAATATGTTTTTGCATAATATTTATAGTATTTATTACGATATCAGATTATTTAGATTAATCTTAACATGGTATTTTCACAAAAATTATAAAACGTAAGACTTTCAAACACAAATTAATAATGATACACACTTGAGTTAGAAATCTCCAGATTTGTGGGCAAAGCAATTAAATTCTTTTTCTAGCATTTATAACTGGTTATTTTATTAAGTTTGAATTTGTGTTGCGCGACTTGTGTGTGTTTACTATGTTGTTGTTTCTCATCTCCGAGATCAGGTCCATGAGGTGTTTACTATAATATAGCTTAGTACTTCATTGAAATGTTCTGTTTCTTATCTGTAATACTAGAATACTCTATGTGTTCTATTCAGAACACTTTCATCTTGAGGGTCCAAGACTGAATTTTGCGCCAGCATCTGACAACCTACCAATTAGCTTCGTCAAAGGAATGAGAGATCGTCACTGATAGCAGAAAATCGGCTCACTTGCTATGGAAAGGAAAGTTTAATAATAGTGCAGATGATAAATTGAAACATATTGTATGATTGGTTTCATTTTAAATAACGCAGATTCTTCCGCACTGTACAAATGGTCTTTGGAAGCAACATTCCAGAAACTTCTGTGAGTCTTCAAGTGCATTTTTACACTTTCATCCCCTTCTTCTGCATTATTAATCTCTCATTACTACAAATGATAAATAAATTCATTTTTGGGAAAATATCAGCACAATGAAGGATTGAGACGATTGAACAG
Organism: Trichonephila inaurata madagascariensis; assembly: GCA_019973955.1. Lineage (NCBI taxonomy): Eukaryota > Metazoa > Arthropoda > Arachnida > Araneae > Nephilidae > Trichonephila > Trichonephila inaurata. Next base: position 192,888 of record BMAV01015254.1, read on the forward strand.
AAAGTAGGATATGGCACGCCAATGATTAGAGGTTCAGTCGTAATTATACCTCTTCGACGAAAGAGCGCAGTACTTTCTGCTTTATTAAGCATTCCTTTTGTTAATGATAAAAAGAATATAAAAGTAAAATAACTGAAATCTTGTTCTTTTAAATAGAAAAACCACCATATTTAATCTTATGCTAATATTTCAGTTAAAGGATTTATATGACATGTGCATACGCAAGCACATTGGGCATTTAGGAAAATGCAATGACAAAGACACGTTGTATGGAACATCAGAAGAATATTCTAAGGTAAGGAACATTAATAAGTTTTTTTTTGTGTTCGCTTCTTTTTATTTGACGGTGGTTGAGTTGTTTCACTTTTGAGAAGACACACATAGGTCTGTTACCTTTTCAAATACGATTGCAGCCACTGAAGAATGTATTCTTAAGATTCGGAAAGAGTGCTGATGCATGAAAGAGACAATCTAAATAACCATTTTTCTATCAGGGAACATGAAACTAGAACATATTTGAGCATCTCTTTTTTGAAACCTGTGAGGAAATGGATCCTTTTTAAAGAGGCATTTAATGTTTTTTTTTAAATGATCGCGGTTATAAAGGAATTCATTTGTATGAGTTGTAATATTCAAAATCAAAAACATTCTTGAGATTGTATATTTATTCTAACAAGTAGAAATTAGCTTTAAGAAAGGAATTCATTGTTCCATTCTTATTATAGATGGCTGGTGGGCGTAGTTGGTTTGACGCATGCCCATATCAGGGGATTTTCATGATGCAGAAAATCGACAACTTCCATGTTGTTTGATTATGCGGCATGTTATATATAAAGATCCCTTGGATGCCTATTTAGCTTGGGTGCTCTTGGAAAAATTACATTCCTAGTTTGATTTCGCATCGTCAGAGCTCAAATGCCTCCCTCTGAAGAGGAAACAGGGAATTACAAAATCAAAATTGCATTGAGGCAATCAGTATCCATCTATATGGAGTCGTACTGAAAAGTAATACCAGCTCCAGGGGTAATGTACTAGGTCTGCAGTAGTAAAATACCAATCGACAGCCCTATTTGAAAAAAACCTCTTCTGATAGAAGAAATTTTACAACAAAATTTTTAATTACCTATATATATATATATATATTTCACTCCACGACAAAATTCTCACTTACCTACACTTGTATCATTTTAAATACCTAAGGAGCTGAATTATCATTTTATCCGAAAATACTGATGTTGATATTTGAGTTTCTTATAACCTCTTAAGACGCAGCTCGCACGATTGTGCGGGTTTGACATCTTGATACATTTTTGGTTCTGGAATAGTCTTAAGCAAGAAAAGCCTAAATCGAACGATCGAGCCGGCTTCTAGAGTGTTAAGTGTCACTTTTTATCAACAGATGGTGGCGTTTCGTACATATGATTATATTGCAGAAGAAAAAACGTATAAGGGAGATGTCTAATCCACACGATCGTATCAGCTGGGTTAATAGCAATTCATGTTATTTAGGACATTACTCAATAAGAAGGCGAAATTGTTGCGAAACTCTTCAACTATATTCAAGCAGAAAATATCCGACTTCACAAACTTATTTCATGTTTATTCAAGATTAAAAAATGCTTCCCAAATCATAATTTATTTGGACATAAATTATCGATAATGACAAACGAATTCTTAAACTTTTATTATTTAAATTATTTCTAGATATTACTAACAACATTTCTACTTATTCAAAATGTAACTGTATATTTATATGTAAATAATATTTAGGTGTTTGATAATTCACCAAATAATTTTTACATTTTTATTTTAGTATTTGCATTGCCTCTTAGATGGTTTACCACAGGTAAATTGATTATTTAATAAAAGTTTTTGAAATTAATACTTTTTGCTTTATATCGTTAAATTGACGATGAAAGTTATATAGTTCTTTATTTTAATAAAATTTCTGATTAATGAAGGAAAAAATAAGATATGAATATGTATGTGTGTGTGATTAGAATTATTTTCGAATCGTTGAAGTTCAGAAAGATTATTAAAATAGTTGAATCTCAAAAATCTATTATGATAAAAAAATGTGCATGTAACATTTTAAGCCATCTTAGCAATCCTGACGAAAACCACGTAGTTAAATAAGAATTTTATTGAAATGGAATATTAACAAGAGAATACGTTTTCTCATCAGATTAAAAAAGATGACAGAGAGAGAGAAAGAAAAATATCTCCGCATTCTTATAAAAGTGAAAAACTTTATATTTCCCCAAAGTGTGAAATAGTGGACAAAATGACGAGCTGAGAGTATCAGTGACGCAACGTTCATCCCCGTCACTCCCGCATTGCGGAGGGGCCCACGGACTCTTAGGGGCCGAAAGCTTGACTGACGCATACGTATTTGGACTTGGGGTCAAAACCTGAGCTTGCAGGGGGATTCTAATATTCTCTGCTACGCCGCTGGAGACCATATAATACACACGGGCTCCCAGTTTATTCGGATAGAAAAATAGTATAAATGTTCTTTTCTACATTTAACATCATCTCGAATAGAAATACTAGTGAAATTATGAAAGATATTTATTTTGAATGTTTTCTTTTTTTCTTTATTCATTCATAATTTTGTTAAATGCTTAGAGGTATAGCAACGCGCCGCGTTTTCTGCAGGATTTATTATTTTTTCTTCTACTTCTCCCTTGATAGTTTTCTTTGTAACGCAGTGGTTCTCAAACTTTCAATACTTGCGACCCAACATTCCATCATAATTTTCATCGCGCCCCCTCCATACAATAACAATGTATTAAATTCAAAAATATGATACTTTGATGCTAAAGCTACAATAGGATTTAAATATCTTAAGTTCCACCCGCGCATATAAACGTCCCACTCAGCTAAAACGTTATTTTCCCGGACGTATATACACGTCTGCCAAAAGTACGATCTTTTCTGTGCACTGCTAACCATAAAGCTATTCCGAATGCTTTGGGATGCAATATAAGGACAGTGTTTGCGAAGGATGTGTGCTTATTTCAGAGGATTTGCTTATTTATTCCTCCCCCCCGAATACATCACATAAGCACCCCTACGTGAAAAACGGTGGCATTGGGGAGGGAATCGCATAACTTTTAATCGGCAGTTAAGGGGGATTAATTATAAACCACACAAAAATTTTTTCAAGATAAGTATTAATTTTTGTATATATTTTTATGTATGACACAACCATGGGATCACTGGTAATTATTTATTCTTAACTTATTATTGTTAAATTAATTATGAAATACATTGTGCAGTACTGATACTTTCATAAGTGTATTATATCAGTGTAAATATGTATTCTATTTTTTTTATGTCAGAATATATTTTTTGTTTGTTTACTTTCTGTAAATTAATAATTATTTTTAAATAAGCTTTTATTTTCGACTTTTCAATATGCTCGCGCCATCCTCGTAGAGTTATCACGCCCCCCAAGGGGGGCGAGCCCCACAGTTTGAGAAACACTGTTGTAACGAATGGGCTTTTTTGCATAAAAAAATTACTGTTTATAAACGCAAACTTTTTTATTAGTGCACTACTTTTAATGAAGGAGAACCAAAACATACTTTATTTATTAACTTTTAACTAGACTTTCCTCCGATATCAGAAAATATTATTTCAAATAAACAAAAGAGAAATCTGTATCTTCCAGAACTCGAAAAGAATGCACGAAAACGAATCTCAGATCAGTGGGATTAAAAACATTTTTTGGGTCGTGGGTGCTTTCGCGCGTAAGCTGTATTTAAAATTTAATATAATAATAATATGATAATTTTATATACACACTCAGAATGCTCAAAATATACTGAATGAATTTTTCTAACTTTGAAATTAATATTTCTTTCTTTTTTTAGAAGTCAAGTTTAAGTGATGAAGACCAAAAGCTATTTAACGTCGACTACCATGTAAGATATTCCATTCTTTAGAATAAATTGATTTTAATTATTTAGTAAAAAATGCCAGATGAAAATAAACAAGAGTTAGTAGAGAAAGAAAATAATTTTGATAGTGCAAAATTTATTTCATCAATAAATTTTAAAGGTAAGAAGGGAAATCAATTAATAATTTCAGAGCTTCTTCTTAAAGCGTAAATATGGAATTGATAGTTTACAATTAAGGCAACGAATTACTTGGAATGGTTGAACTGAATGTAATATCTTCTTCATGGGATTTTTTTTCGGAATATACATAGACTTTGATACCGCTCAACCGCTTTGAACACCATACAAGTTGTGACGGATCTATACGCGATCCTTCCACTAATCCTTTTGGGAAATCTTTGGGCTATCAATTCGCATTATTCACAACCAACCCTTCGGAAGAAGAAAATTGTGATATGCAAATTAATTTACTATATAGTCTTCTCTAGATAGAAGAGAGTGTGGGAGAGGAAATAAACCAGAAATCAGGTGAGATCATTACTGACAGGTATCATTATTGAATTATTGTGAATAATACTTATTAGGAGAAAGCTTTAAAATGACGATTGTTCACTGAGATTAAATTGATATTAGATTAAATCGGATGATAGATTAGATCCTATATAAAGAAAGGACCAAGTTTGATAGTCTCCTAATCTTTCATGTATTCCATCATTGTTCTACTTTCGCGGTTAGCACCGAGACATTCTCTTACTATTATTAATTGAATTTGTGTCGTTAAATTGTGTGAACAATAAATAGATTGATTGGATCATGGCGAGTGTTTCTTCCCTACCTCCTACATATCTAGGTGCTCAAGAAAGATGTGAAAATCTCTCACAAAGTTACATTAGGGTTCTGCTCGGTTCCACTCAAATTTTGAGGGAGGTTTCCCTGAGGGTGTCAGGGGCTTTCTTTTCCAGCAACTTCACGAGAGGACTTGCTCGATGGCTATTTAAATCCCCCCCCCCCCGACGCTAGAAAGTTGTTTTGGGGAGACAAAGAAATCCTTTTTTAAAATGTACACTTGTGAAAAATATGCGTTAAGTTTTTGCATGAAAGTTAAAATTCATAAGAAACATTTCCTGTTCTAAAATTTACAGTAATTATATTGATATGGTGAACAAAAAACACCATAGAAAAGGGATTATATCTTTATATATAAAAATTACGTGTCACAGTGTTTGTCCGCAATGAACTCCAAAAACATTCAACCGATTTTAATATAACTTTGTGTATTGTGTGTGATTTCGTCCAACTTAAAATATAGGATAGTTTTTATTTCAATTTATGACGTCATAATTTTTTTATTGCCGGAAATGTAAAAAATCCGAGAAACGGGAAAATTTGCAAAATGTCGCAATGCGTCCGCAGAAGCGGATTTTGTTGACCAAAGTGCACGAAAAGTAAATTCCTGGCGTATTTTGGGCCGTGGAATCCGAATTTTGGATAGTACCCGGAACGTTGCCGGATAATTCCGATCAACCGTATTTTAGACATACCGTGGCAGGGGATTACCTTAAAAGCCTTGGAGCACGAAAACTTGGTCCCTGACGTATTTAAAAAAGGGCAATCTGGATTTAATATCCTATCTGAGAAATTACCTTAACTTTGCCGGATAATTCCGGACGACCGTCTATTACGCGAACCGTGGCAGGTCTTTACTCTAAAAGATTTAGAGCGAAAAAAAATTGCGTTTCTGGTGTATTTCGGGATGGTGAACGACATTCTGAAATCAAATTTTAGAAATTATTTAACTTTGCGGGATAATGCCGGATGGCCACCTATAACGCGAACCGTGCCCGGAGCTTACCCTAAAAGTCTTAAAGCGGAAAAAAGTGCGTTTCTGATATATTTCGAGATAGCGAACGAGAATCTGAAATTGAATTTTAGAAAGTTTTGTAACTTTGCTAGATAATGCCGGATGGCCACATTTAAGACACACCGTATCAGGGGCTTACCTGAAAAGCTTTGGAACGTGAAAACTTAGTCCCTGATTTATCTTGAAACGGACAATCTGAAACTCATATCCAATTCGATCAATTCTTGTAACTTTGCCGGATAATCCCGAACGACCATATTTTACGTAGACCGTGGCAGAAGCTTACCCTAAAAGTCTTGATGCGTGAAAAGTGCCTTTCTGTTGTACTTCGGGGTGGTGAACGAGAATCCGAAATCGAAATTTAGAAGTTCCCGAAATTTTGAAGGCATAGTGCTGAATGACCCTAATGCCTGACTCCCAGGAACTGAACTCGCAGGCTCGAGGGCAACAAAAGTTGTTTCCGGTTAGTCTAGGGGCGGGAAACGAAATTCTGATTTTTCAGAGACTCCCGTAACTTTTGCAGGATATTACCGGAATTAGGTGGAAAGGCTTTGCATTCAAGTACCATGTCCGAATTTCCATTCCCTCTAGCGACTGAAGGTGCACGCACTGGGGCATCAAAAGTTGTCCTGTGTACGTTTTGGAGTGTGGAGTGAGAATCTAAAATCTAATTTTAGGAGTTCTGATTACATTGCCGGATAGTGCCGGATGACCATAATATTCAAGGACAGTGTCACCGGCCTAACTTGCAGACGTATGAACGCAAAATGTGAGTCCTGATTCTCACCCGATTCAGGATAAGCTCATAACTATGTCAAACAACGCCAGACAATCACATCCGTATTTTACGCGAACAGTGGCAGGGGCTAACCTTAAAATTTTTGAGGTATGAAAAGTAAACACCTGGTTTTTTTTCCTGGGTGGGGTACAAAAATCTGAAATCGAATTTTAGAAGTTCCATAATTTGGCTGGATAATGCCGGACTATTGTAATGCTCCTCCCCACCCTTCAGAGACTGAACTTGCAGGGTTAGGAAACTCCTGTAATTTAGCTGGATATTGTAGGATGAGGTAGAATGGCTTTACGTTCGAGTCTCGCGTTTGGATTATTTCCCATAGCAATTAAACTTGGAGGCATAGCCTTGCAAAAATAAGATTGCAATAGGAAATTGCATTGGCCATTGCATTTTCAGGCATTGTTGTCCTTTTGTTAGATGGTAGACACATTTCACATTCAAGCTGCCATTAGACATTCATAAGAAACCGGGCGCAATGTGTACCACTGAAAAAAAATGGCGGATTGGCTATAGTATTGCAAAGGAGTTCAATCATAATCAGATGAGTGTACCATATCTAGTAATCATTCCCTCAAGGCATTTCCTAGAACTTTGGAAGATTTAAGCGGGATCAAAAATTATTCGGTGGTACTGTCCTACTGTGTGGTGATTTCTGACAGACATTGCCAGTCATTCCTCGCACTACTTTTGCTCACGAAATTAATTTTTAAGACAATCGTTTTTTATGGCGAAACGTCGAAACACTTCCATTGACCATAAATACGCGAGTACAATTGCAAGTTGATCAGTCTGTTGTTCAGACAAAAAATGAACTGATTGAGAGTGTCTTTCTGGATATACTGAATAGTTATCTAGAAAATGATGGGCTATGTAATCATGTTACTTAGGCAGAAAATATGTTCATGTTAACGAAATAAACTTCCAGATATAGAGTTGTTGCCAAAGGTGATTCAATGCCTTTTGAATCAATTGACACTATTGTTGATGAAAACAAAACCGTAAATTTTCCAACTGAGTTTTCGAATTATCTGGATTTATCAGGAATGCCACACCACACAATCTTCGGTTGAAGATTGGTTCGCTGGTTATTTTGTTGCGTAACTTAAATCCATCTATATTATATATGCAACGGTACATGTTTCTTCATCAAAAGAATTACCGGGAATCTTCTTAAAGCAAACATTTTTACTGCAAAGTTTAAAAGAGTAATCGTACTGTTGCCACGTGTTCCACTGATATCGCCAGAATCTCCAGTACCATTCAAAAAGCTTCAGCTCTCGATTCGTTTGATTTTCGCGATGACCATAAATAAATCTCAAAGCCAAACAATATCCATTTGATGTTTGAAAATCTGTTTCTCGAATGGGCAACTATTTATTGCATGCTCGCGTGTGGGGAGAACGTCGAATCTATTTGAGTTAGCAAAAGATGGGTTACCGAAAAATATGGTGCACCGTTTAGCGCGATTAGTTATATTAAAATTATTTATTGTTATACTTTAAAGATAAAAATAATATTAAAAATTGATAAAAATCAACGTTTGTCACTTGATTCATAAAATTAAATCTTCTTATGTTATTACTTAACAAATTCATAAGTAATTTATGCATTATACAATTATCAAATAGGAGATGAATAAAATGCAAAACATTATGTTGTGTTATGTGCTTAATTTCAACTCTCCGAAATTGTAAACGAAGATTAATTCGACTGCATTGAATGGCTTAGAATAATATTAAAGCAACGTATTAAAACAAAGCCACAGCAACGCGTGGCCCGGTCAGCTAGTAGTTTTATACGAGTCAGCGGTTAGGTTCATAAATAATTAAGAAATGCTTCGCAAATATTTAAAGAAAAAGCTGCCTAAACGGAGTTCTTTGAAATTCTTGTTTTAAGATAATACAAACAAGTCAATTTTCATTAAGTTGATACTTCATTCTTAATTTCTATGTCTCTCTTTTACTCCAGGAGAAGATATAAGTGTATTTCTTATTTTCTGCGCATTTTAACAATTCTTTGGTTTTAACTGAAACTTATAAACGACAAAAAATAATAATAAGTGCCAAAACAGATGTGTGTATCTCCTATAAAAAAGAACTGCTTTTTCAGTTCTATGAATTTCATCACTGATCCATTGTGTGTGTGCGCATGAATAAGAATGAAGTACATTTGAGAAGGAGTTTTTCAATTTGTGAAAGTTTTTTCGATGATTCGTGTTTTTTAATGAAACACATGTTTTCAATACTGAAATTCATAACAGAAGAATTATTGAATTATAAGATTAAATACACTAAAAGGTAATGTTCAGGAATGTTTATAGCATTAGGACAGTAACGCTGTTATGTAAGAAATTACGGTTCATTATGGTAAGCATAAATTAAATTAAGACATTTTTAATGTTGAGTTAATTACTCTGTGCATTTTCAAAATTAGACGAGTGCCCGCTGGATTAAATGCGGCATCAATGAAGAGGTTATCTTAGCGCAGGGGTTCTTAACCCTATTCCCAGTCTGGAACAGATGTGTGGATGCAGGAGGGCAATACCCTGAGGACAATAAGATTAAATTTTCTTTTATTGTTTTATTTTTTAATAATTTGTAATTGACCTATTCTGAGAACTTTTTGATCTACATGTATAGCGTCTCTTTCATGGAGGTTCTGGCTCACAATAGGCCATCTAATACAAAGTATGTGTCTTTCTAAGTGAGTGGTCAGTGGATATTCGCAAAGGAATCATTCTGATGCACGGGAGCATTCTAATGAAATGGTGCAATGACTCTGGAGGCACAATCGATGAACGTGATGAACAAAGATAGGCTACTACTTTTTTACAGCCCTGAATTTTGCACCCTGTCGCAAATATTTCCTTAACTGATGATAAAATTTTTACGGTGGTGCAGAGATAAAAAATGAAGCTGAAATGCGGTTTCGACAACAAGTGCTTAACTTCCGAGACAGTGGGATCTTGTAGCCAAACTAGACGAGTGTTTTCACAGCTACGCAGAGAAATATATAATGCACCCGAAAACGTAAGATATGTTTTTAAATGTAATTGCATCTTTATTTTCAGAGAACGCGCTTCGATCAGGACGCTTTGAAGAACTGTTTCTTAATTTGCTAAACAAACGAGTTTAAGTAGGACTTAGTTGGTTAAGGGCTTCTAATGAAAAGGCTTCCTCTTCTAAATTTTGCTTTTGATTTTCTCTTCAAAGAAAAAACACGAGACATGTAATCTGAAGTAATGTTTCTAAAAGGATTTACATTTCTTGTTTTTTAGAAATGCGTCTATAAGTATGGTGGCAAGTGCTTCAAAGAACACGGAAATGAAAGCTAAGTTTACTTCGGGAACTGTAGAAAACTACTTCCAGCGATTGAAAAATAACTTAGATTCACTTGTATGCATTCTTTGTCATTGATTATTTAATTGTTAATAGAAAATAGAATAAAATTGTATTTGCCTTTATGTGTGACTCTTCCTATTATTGGATATTTATAGATTCTACAACGGAAATGAAATTATCTTTCACAAAAAACATTAAGTTCTTCATTAGAACTTTAGATTTCTAAGTATGCAATCGAAAAACTAAATGAAATTCTGAAAACAACAGCGCTCTAAAAATACATTGAAAAAAATAATGCATACTCATAAAATATTTTAGATTACGAACACCACACGGAAAAAAATCATCCCACTAGGCTGCGTAGAACTAATGAAATAAGAAGTAGATGGATGTTAAAAAATAAAACAACCAGAATTGTTCTCGCAATATACCGGCTGACTATAATTAAAATTGCGATTTCACTTTAAAACTACTGGACGGAATGATTTGGTGTTTTACCAGAATATTATATAATGAGGTAACAGAACTTTTTTTGTTTGGCGAAGGAATAATTCCAAAATATGTCCTTGGGTGACTCTGTTAGCAGAAAAGCCATAATGGATTCGTTAAACACAGTAAGGTTATTACCCAAAAGAAAACAATGGACTCGAAGAGTTCATGACAAATTTACTAGTGAAAAGGCAGTAATATGCGTTCACAGCGGTGGGGTGGGGGAACTTCATGAAACAAATACCGTACGGATGGTTATTGCATAAATTGTTCGATATGCTCGCCGCCAGGTTCTGCTATTAGTTGAAAGCGCAAAACAACATGTTTCACAACACATCAGAAAGTATCTGTGCTATAGATGTGGTGAGTGATGCTTCCCTTCTACTCTGCCGAATCCACAATCACTGTAAACATCATTCTGCAGCTATCTCCAAAGTCAAAAATCATAGGGCCTTAAGTCAGAAGAATATGGCGATCTCATTGTTGAGAAATAGAGGCTTGTGATTCTTAGGAATAGAGGCTTATTATTATCATCTCTGAAATGAGCAATCAGCAGCTGCTTCAAGTGAGTTGAGATGTTCAGTATTGCATCAACTTGATCCTCACATTGACGTTACTGAATTGCCGGAAGAACATGGTTTCTCAAAAGTGCTTCATACCTCTTGGCAGTAACGGTGCACGTGACTTAACCTTCAGGCGTGAACTTTTTGAAGAATAAAGGAAAGAAGATAAACGCTGCCATCATTCCGCAGTCTTTTCAGAATGAAGAGGTAATGGCTGTAGTGAAAATGATCACCCATATCCTGCAATTATGCATATTGACAGAACCTTGAAAATGGGAAGGAGTTTCATCAGATCACAGAATATCATCCATTATCTACTTCCATTCGGGCAAGAAATCATAGTGCAAAAGGTTCATGTGCTTGCAAGTCAGCAGGTAGCACCTGCTGTTACTCATGTACGGATTACAGTAAAGATGTTCCGTAGGAGTTAATGCACCCTGCTGTTAGGCATATCCAGCTTTTAACCAATTCCCCGGGCACTGCTACTTCCTGCACCGCTGTTTGTCTGTTCTTGTAAGGCTGTGACCACAACTTTCGCTGCTGCAACCGCAACAAATTTTCGTATTCTACCTGGTATAACATAAAATGAACCAGTTTCTTTCAAAAATTTTCAGTCATTTTCTACTGGCAGTAGATGGTCCTTGGGTTGAATTTTGTGCCTTTTAAAGTCCGGAATTCGCTGATAGCTGTTAACAGACAGTTTGTGACGTCTCACGCGTCCTTTCTCTAACATAACCTCTGTGTTCTTTGACGGCCACGATTAATGGCAAATCTTTTCCAACCCAAATCCAAGAAGTGAAACGTAGGATAGATGCAAATAAGATAACCTTTAAAAGGACAGACGTTTTAGTAAGCATGATGGCAATTTAGAGAAAGTTCAGTTCAGAGAAGATAGAAGTGTAAATGGACGGCTTACCTAAGAATCACGAAAATCTCGCCATTCATTCAAGGTACATACCATTGTACAACCATTAGGAGAAATATTTGAAGTAGATTGGACGCTGAGTATTCAACCAAGGTAGGAAGATTATATTCTGAATGCGAATATATTATTAAGATTGAGAGTAGGCGGATATAGTATAATTATATTGATAAGTGATCTAACTGCGCGATCTGTGTTAATTACGGCTACGGGTTTTGGTTTATTCTCACTTAATATAAGTTTGTTCGATGTATAAGTAATTTAAGTTAAATTCTTAATAAAAGTTATATTAAGAATTCTAAAATGTCTCATCATTTCGAGAATCCCACACCTCTAACTTACGCTGAAACCCCACGATATGGTCAACGAAGATCGACCATGTCACAAGTTTCCGTTCTGATAAGAAAAAAAAAAGCTTCACGAGCAGAGGATAGTCCATTGTCAGAGTCAGGATGAACTCGAGCAAGGAGTTACGAGCGCTTTGAAGTTGAACTTCACAGGAGACTGGATGGAAGACTCGTTCCTCCGCTCCCTATCTTGATATTGCTGGAGTTGTTAGCTTGGTTTGTTGCAGGAGTGGCTTCAATGGGATAGCTGGTTTCGGCTATTGAAACTGAGCATCGCTATTGGTTGTAGAGTAAGCTTGCGGAGACTACCCTTCTCAGAGAAAAAGTTTAACTATTGAGATAAAAATACTAAAAAACGAAGAAATTAAATATAGAAAGAAAAAAAATTAAAGAATTAATGATCTAGGAGCGATTCTACAAGTAGAAAAGCTTTTTGTCTGTCATCTTTGGATGCTTTTAGAGCTGGGAGTAATTGCATTAACTTTGTCATTTTTTTAACAAGATCGGAAAGAATTTTAAAAAGTTCGATTAAACTAGAAATTTCTGAAATATTTGTTTCAGGGGTAGATGGGATTGATTTTGTTCTGTTTTACTATTCTTTTAATTTGAGTTTGAGGATTTTATATTATCTTTATTTCCGCTAACAATATTAGCGAAGGAAATTCCTTCACTAACATTGTTGTTAGAGAAATTATTTTTATTTAAATTTATGGGGTTCCTTTCTGTGGTTTTGGAAATTTGCGACATTTGGTATAACTGGCAATATGCTCTTAGGCTTTGCAATTTATGCAGAATGGATTCTTCTGCTTTTCTTTTATTTCGCATTCTTTTGTAAGGTGACCTTTACCGCACTTCAGGCAACGTGGAATTTGATGTTACGTGCGCCTCTAGTGCGTTACATTTTTATCACAGCCATTAAAGCGGTGCGCATGCTATATTTTAGTAAGTGGCATGTTTCCACTCTAGTAGCGCTACTTATCGGCAAGTTTTAGAACAATTTTTTTCCTTCACCAAACAAAGTTCCATTCTTCATGATTGTTCTGGTAAAATATCAAGTCATGCCGACCAGTACTAATTAAGTTTTTTGGTAATAGATATGTTTCCAAAGAATGCGTGTAAAAAATTCAAGTAAAAATATATTGCATTAACAGAAAAATAGAAGATTGCTTCTAGTCCTAAGAAATCAGTACGAATGACACAATAAACAGCAAATTTTATTTCATAACGATTGTACACATATATCATACAAAGAGAGAGAGAGATAGTAAAATTTCCTTTGAAAAGGAGGAAAAATATGTCACACTAATTCATGAGCACAAAAATTAGGTAATATAATATGAGTTACATATTATAAGGAATTCGCCCGAGGGTGATGCCTTACTTCTAAGTTATCTTCGTGACCTAGAGGGTGTGGAAGTGAATGAAGAACTAGGCTTTGCCATGATCTTAATATATCTTTATTAAGATCTTAACTTAAACACTGTACACAAAGATAATAGTTATATTTAAACTTAGAGGATCTGAGGTGAGAAAACACACAATACGTATTACCAAATAAGCGTGATCTTAACCACTATATTTAACTTTCCCGCCTATTCCTAATCTTAGTAAATACACAGTTCCTAATAGATACTAGAATCATCCTACCTTAATCTCTTGTTTAATAACAATCCTCTCGGATCCTAAATATCTTTTGTTTATTTTGCGGGGAATAGTATCCACCTTGACTTGATAGCTCTGTCACGGATAGCTTCACACTCAAATAACGGCTTCCTTCTCTTCCTTCAGTTTACGCGCTTAAACTCAGATTAGCATAATCACTTCCCAATAGGTCATACGCTTACGTTAAACTTCTGCTATTTAAAAGGTTCCTAATTTGCATACTCACGCTTCGCTTCTGGATTTGGTTGGAAAGAATTTGCCTTTTTCTGCCCCAAAGAACCCAAGAGGAGTTTTTAATTGAAAAAGCGATGAGCCCGTCACAATATCAAAAAATTTTATTTGTTGTCACTTTCCGTCAGTGAACGCATATGTTTGCGAAACATCATTATTATCGCTAGAAATGGTTACTGTCTTCGAGTTCTCCACTGGTGAAATTTTTTCTGTATTCTCTTGAACAAAATTAGGACTATCCATCTGAAGTGCCGACGTTTCAGTGGATTTAAGAACAAAGAAAGATAAAATAAAGATTTAGTCATTGTTATAACAGAGTTATATGGGCAACTATTTTAAACCACCTCAATTATTTCTAAAACTTATTTTAATTATCCTAGATTCAGTACAAAGAGTGAATCATCAATACGCAAAAAATCGAAGGAAAAGGAGGAAACTTTTGATAAATTACTAAAAACTTGCCCAATTTTTCATTAATACAAATTCTGGTTCTTTATCTACTTCTACCACTTTAATTATACTTTTATATTTATATTGAAGTGAAATTTTTCAAATATATTTTTAGTTTTTTTCAAAAACAAACTTTTACTTATTATCACTGAATATATTCAAAGTTGTCACTTTGTTACCACATGTGCTCTTAAGCTAAATGTTTTTGTAATATTTCAAAACTTTCACTTCAGTATGCACAAGTATACATAAGGAATATATAATGTAAACTTACAGTGTATTCACATACAGTAAATTTAAAAAAAAAATCATTTTTTAAAACAATTTAAAAAAAAAAAAATATAACTTTTAGGAAACAGTAATTTTTGTATGAAATCTTACCTCATTAAATATCCTGCCATATTTTTGCCTATTTTTTAAAAGTAATATCTCTTTCCTTTATTTTCAGTCTTTTTTCTTTTATTTCTTTTCGGATTATGAAAAAAAAAATGCACATATTGTCTTCATTAGACTATCCATATCGAGACATTTCACGGCATTTACAGCTTATTCAAAAGGATTCTACTCCCTATTTTTGATGAATTTTTAAATTTTGATGTATTACGTTTGCATTGCATTTTTTAAATTTTGAATAAGCCACATCATAAACATTAAGTTAAAGTTTTTCAATGCATATATTTTTTCTTCAAAGAAGGAAACTCACATTCAAATTGAAAATTTTCCTTTACTTTCGTTATTATTTCTTAATGTTATAATTCTTCGATTAGCAAATACTTTCATTAAATTCTACGAAAGCATGCGAACTTACCTCCAAAAAGAGATAAACAGTTATACTTGCAGTTAGTCTGCTGTTAATTGCGTATGAATAAATAATACCATTTGAGGCTTTAAAAGTGCTTCTTTGGCTTAAAAGGACGGTGTTCATCTCTTTATCTGTCAAAGTGAGCGTGGCATGCCAGCTGATTATTTTTAAAAGTCATTTTGACGTACTTCTAACTCATAAAATAGCTGTGACGGGCTCATCGCGTTTTCAAATAAAAACTCCTCTTGGGTTCTTTGGGGCCAAAAAGGCAGATTCTTTCCAACCAAACCTAGAAGCGAAGCGTGATTATGCAAATTAAGATTCTTTTAAATAGCAGAAATTTAGTGTAAGCAAGATGGCTACGGGAAGTGATTATACGAGGTCCATGTGTTCGAGTGAATAAGCTAAAGTAAGAGAAGTTATCCGACACTCAAGAGTTAATCTATTCGGGCCAGAGTGTCCAAGTCAAGGTGGATACCATTCCACATGAGATAAACCACAACACATCATTTAGGATTCGAGTGAGTCACTGCTTACCTAGGATATAGAGGTAAGATTGTTCAAATTAATGCTAGGAACTGTGTATTTACTGAGGTTAGGAGTAGGTGTAAAGTTAGATATAGTGATCAGGGTCGCTCTTATTTGGTAGTACGTATTGTGTGTTTCTTCACCTCAGATCCGCTAAGTTAAAATATTAATAACCTTATTGTATATTGTTTAAGTTAAGATCTTAATAAAGAGATATTAAGATTATGGCAACGCCTGGTTCTTCATTCACTCCCACACCTCTAGGTCACGAGGAAAACGTAGGAGTAGGGCAGCCCTCACGGGCCGATGTCTTACATAGCAAATATCACTGAAAAGGTCACGAATTGGATTTTAGAAATATCAAAATCTCAAAATCGATAATCTGAAGATTTTTAACCTACTGATTAATCTTGACATTATTCTGTTTCCGTTAATTCTACGACGGATGTGACTCATTCCGACCAAGTTGCTTTTATTTTACCATATATCTAAAACGGTACAGCCATGAAGAGATTTTTGCAGTCTATTAATATTAATGAAAATACTGCAGAATATCTGACGGATTTCATGGTTTCTTTTTTGAAAATTAGGAATATTTTACCCAGTAATTGGGGAGCTAAGTTATAGGTCACTGCCATGAATATATCGGGGAAATGTTCAGGACTCCAGTATGACTTTAAATAATTAAATAAATGCCTGTATGTGGGCCATGTGCAAGATATTCATCGAGCTTAATGAGCGTTCAAGCGATAGAGTGTAACTGTAATATAACTATTAACTTTTATTTTCTTCAAAATCTCTAATCAAATTTTTTTCTCATCGTCAATCCATCGCTGGTATATACTGACTTTTAATTTGAACTGTGACTCAAATAAAAACATATTGAAAAGCCAATCGAAACACGTTGGTCTTCATACGCAGATGTAATTATAGCTTTACTTTCAGGAGATACAGAAATTGTCATGAGTATTGATTGTTTAATTATTGATGAATTACAGGAAAAGGATACTCAACTATTTGCGAAAAGCTTAAAAAACTTTATAAATGAACTGGAAAAGCTACTTTTTAAACTATCCCCCTAAACTACATTTTGATTTGTATTGACAAAATAAATTTATCTATCCGTAGTAAAAATATAGATTTGTCAAAATCCTTGAATTTGTTAATGACAGATATCAGAACCAAAAGAAACTCTTTCATTATTATTAATCAAAATCAGGAAATATCCTTTATAATAGAGTATCCAAATATCTTAGATGACGCAGGATAACTTTCTTAGAAGTAAAGAGACGATACATTTGGAGAATAATCAAAGAGCTCATTTACAACATATAAAACGCGTTATAAAAGAATAAAAAGCTGTTCGAAACATTGAGATTGTTTAAAAAAATATTTGTAATTTGGATGATATCGAAAAAAAAAAATGAAAATGTCATGCGAAAAAATATCGGAATTTTACAATTAAGATATTCATGAGGAGGAACGGAATTTGGAATGTCAACGTTTCTATTCATATCTGATCACTGATGATGAAAAGAAACCGCAAAGAGACGAAATGGAAAATAATGCCAGATTAATAAAACATATAGATCTACACTGTTGCATGAAAATGAAAAATACACTCATGAACAAAAAAATTAACGCACCAAGAAGGAGTCGTCAAAATGATACGAAATTTTATATACGTGCTGACTACTTTGAAAAAAGTAAATAGTTAGAAAATCAAAGAAAAAGGATCATTTATTGCAGAGAAAAAGGCAAAAGAACAGATGATTTGATACCCTGTTGAATCTGTTCTAGCGCGAATGCACGATGCGATACGATAGGGCATTGAGGCATAAAAGTTCTGTATGATAATTTGAGACATTTCGTTCCATATTTGCTGTAACCTTGCCTCTAGTTCAGTGCTTCTCAAACTTTCAATACTGGCGCCCCCCTTTTCAATCACAATTTTTTCGCGCCCCCCTTAAACATTAATAAATTGCTGAATGCAATAATAATGCACTTTGATGCTAAAGTTTCAATATACGCGATCTTAATTATAAACCTTACAAATTAATAACATA
>BMAV01015254.1:220850-238433 GCA_019973955.1 Trichonephila inaurata madagascariensis
ACTAAGTTATTCGTAAGGGAAAATGCAGCATGTTCAAGAACATATTTTTGAAAAATAGTAGTCGTGCCGGGAACTCGGTCTAAACAAGTACCTTAAGATCCTAAAAAAACGTTTGCCACTCCCAAAAAAGGAGATATGTGATCAATTCATTTTAGCTCCCATTAAGACTGTCATATTAGAGGATTCTCTGTCAAGGTCATTGGTAACAAATAAACAGTTCCCCCCCCACACAGAAGTAACGATTTTTGTATTATATGTTTCAGTATACTCATAAAAATAAATCTTGGCCAATTAATCCTTCAAAGTGCTCAATATGCTTATCCATGTATCAAAAAACTCTTTCACATTGTGAAAAAAAGCGCAACAGAATTATATAATTTGCAACTTCCCTAAAAAAAGGGATGCAGGTAACCATACCAGTAAGTTCGAAAGCCAGCAAAAGTAATGTTTTAAGTTAAAAGAAACATAATAAAAAAATCTCTCATCGTAGGATTACAGCAAAACAAACAAAATATTTTTTTTTATTTAGTTATAGGATCAAAGATAGCTAATGAGCGTTCAAAATAGAATCTTTTTTTTTGATGATCTTTTTTCACCAGATGATATATATAAATCATATCAATGTAATCTGTATTTTTTTATTATATCAGAAAGTACTTTTTTTTTCGTTCCAATAAATTAATTTTTTTAACCTTTTATTTTCGATATGCTCGCGCCCCCCTTGAAGGGTTATCGCGCCCCCCCAGGGGGGCGCGCCCCACAGTTTGAGAAACACTGCCTTAAGAAGATTAAGGACGTCTTTTTTCGTAACTGCTAAATAACGCATTACACACAGATAAAAAAAAATTAGAGGACACATGGATGTAATGAAATAACTTAAAGCATTCCTTCTGATAACTCACGTAAAACAAAATATCCATAGTGTAAAGTGTAGCAGAAAACAAAAGACAGTTTTATATGTAAATCACAACTTTCATGACGTGAAAAACTAGAAAAAGAATGTAAGTGCAGAAATCGTGATTTCGTGGAAGATGTGGTCTCAGTAGTGAAATTCAGTTGCTCCGTTGAGAAAAGGTGAGTGGGAAATGTCAAGACCACGTGATCTACCGGAATCCATGGCGGCGTATTATCGGGAGACTGAAATCAGGGGCGAGTACAATTTCAAGACAGTGCAATCGCTTCCAAGGCATACTCAACGTCGGCCAGGACAAGGTCTTCCACGAGCTATCACAGAAATTAATGATTGATATATCCTGTTAACAGCCCGATGAGACACAACAGCCAATTCGAACACAAATACACACACACAATCTGAAATACGGTTCCTGTAAGTAGTCTATATGCACGTAGGCTAATGGTGTATATTTCACTGACAGAAAGTCACAATTAGCCCGAAGAAAATAAGCCACTAATCATGGATATTGGGTTTACAGTGGTTGGAGTCAAGTGCTTTTTAAGACGAGTTCCTATTCAGTTTAGAGTGCGCCATAAGACGTGTTTTTCGTTATGACGAGAAGGGGGCACTCGAAATAACCATATATTTGTTCAGGAAAGATCACTTTGCAGACGAGGTTGTTTGACGGTATGGGCTAGAGTCAGCAAATGTGGACATTCTGACCTGCCTACCATTAGTAATTGCAATTTTACTGCTCCTGAAGGAATGAAGACGATATCCTGAGATCCCATGTCATACCTTAAGCTGAAGCCATTGAGGATTTCTTTCTTTGAATGGAAAATAATGCCAGGCATCATACAGCTCGTCTCGTGGAGAATTTTCTTGAAGAAGAAACAATACACAGTATGGATGGGCCAACATGCTCTCCTGATCATAATCCGATCGAACATGTTTGGGCACAATTGAAAGACGTGTTGCTGAAAGACAAGAACTTTTGTTACTGTCTATGACTTGGAAGTTCCACTTGGTCAAAAGTAAAACAGTATTCCCTAAAGTCCCATTGATAACCTTATCACATCATGAAAACAGGTGTGCTGCAGTCTTAGTCATTCGCTGAGGGGGGGGGGGCCACACACACCTCATTAAGCATCCTGTATCATTTGCAAACAATCGTTGTTTCTTTTATCATTTACTTGTAACCAAATTGTTACTCTGAAGCATCATTTCATGTTCTTCATACTCTGGTGTGCAAAACTTAAGCAATAGGTGTTTTTTTACCATAATTCCACGTGAGTGGGTGAGTGAATATTAACGTCGCAATGTTCAGTTACACGGCATAATTCCATGAGAAATCCTCTAAGAGGCATGGAATTCTGAAATGACAGACAGCATTTTGTACTTAAATGATGACGAAAGTATAGTTGCGCAAAAGGGAATACAATGTATATAGTATGGATTAAAATAAAAGAAGGCTTTATATTGACCTCATATATCATTACACGTGATTATCTGTCCAAAAGGAAAAACAACAAGCGTAAGCGTATTTCCCTTAGTATAGGATATGCTCTCCTCTTATTGCAATGGTTGCTTCTCACCTTCTCTCTATGCTCAGCACCAGATTATCTAACAGTTCTTGAGATAAGTGTGTCCATTCCTCATTCGGCATTTGTCTCAGTTGTTGGGTGTTCCCCGGAGGAAGTAATTGCGCCTCAAGGTGTCCCCTCATAGCCTCCAACACATGTTCTATGGGATTCAAATCAGGATCAATGCATTCGAGAGATATCTTTTTTTTTGCAGTAGCTACTGAATATCCTCAGTACGGTGTGGCCGTGCATTGTGATCCATAACAGCGAAGTCTAGTCCAATAGCATCTCGGAACTGATGAACATGGGGAAGGATCACTTCCTTTAAATAACAATCTCTTGTAAAAGAACCTTTGTCGAAAACGTAGAGCTCAGTTTGCTTGTTCAGCATAATGCCTTCCTAGTCGACAGCTCCAGAACCATCGTAAAGGTCTCTATCCTTGATGTTACTGGTATTTAATTGCTTACCGACCTCTTTCCAAATCAACTAAGGTTGACAAACACTTGTAGCACTGAAACGACTCTCCTCCGTAGAGAGGACATGACTCAATTGATTAAAAGTCCAGTTTTAGTGCTCCTTGCACCAAAAAGGTGCTGCAGGTGACCAACTTTCTAAGGAATGCAGAGTTCGGAACGGTAGGTGAATCGGAACATGGTCAGACGCCTACAGGCATCTGTCCACAGTCAACAGTGACGTCGAACAGTTGCTGTGCACGGTTGCTGAGAAATGGCACTTACTGACTGGTATTGGGCTCTTTTCGCCTGAAGGACAGTTTATCGGTCATCCTTTGCAGTTGTTTTCCTAGGGCGACCACCACCAACCTTTCTAACAGCTGTAATAGTTTGGAAGGCATTCGAAGTTCACGAAACGACACTTTTGTTGATTCCAAACTCTTTAGCTACACTGGTCAAACTACGCTCCTCCTCCAGATTTCCGACTATTCTTCCGCGGGTGAAGTCGTCGAGGGGATTTCTTCTTGCCCGAAAGAACTCGCGGTAGTAATTTGATGTTGGAGTGCTACGTGCCAAATGTTGTTATGTTCGCCAAGATGGAGGATAACATTACAATATGATTATATTGATGTTTTATTTTATAGTAATGTGGTTGCCATGGGGATAACGTATATTATAGCTAATTTTTATTGTTTGTAGAACTGAGAGGGACGAAAACAGAAAATCTTCTTACAAACAGACCTTTCTCATGAAGGCTTCTGGAAATAGTAACCTTGAAATTTGGATTCCTGTGGCCGCATTCAACTCACGAGAGAGATGAGCAGCTATAGCATCCCTATTACGTCTCTGTATAATGGACAAATGACGATCTTCTCTGGTCGCCCTGGCTCTTGGACGACTTTTCTCTTGACGGAGCCCGTGTCCTGAAAAGGTTTCCATAAATTCAGCACTGGGCGTTAAATTGAATTCTCTACAAATCTGGATTTGAAACTGGGCTGCTGCTTACCGATTCCCAATACACCACCTCATTCTCTCATTTAAACATTGGTGTTTACTCATTTTAATTGTTTGAAGTGTAATTGAACCGATTGCTGAAAAAAAATATCAAGAATTTCAGTGTGGTGTCCTAGCGAACGAAATGCAGATTTTCGCTCACTCGTGTATAAACCCTGTTATTCAGCTAGTTGTGCTCACACTCACGTATACGCTTACGTATTTGACAATCTTTGTTACAAAGCAATTTTCTTATTTATGGTTCATATATTTTTATGAAAAATTCAACAAAATATGCAAATTCTCTTAACTTTGAGCACAAGTATATTTTATGGCATTCTTGCAGCTGCAGCTTTCTCGAAAACCAAACTGATTTTTGTTGTTAATGTTATGACAAGGGGAGGACACAACTAAAGAAATTCATTTTGGTTTAAAATTAAGTGTAATAGTAGTCCTCCCTTAGGGTGCTTAACCCTTAATGTAATAGTGCCAAATGGGCAGTCGATTCGGAGAAAATAGCCTTCGAAATTCCTACTTAGATTTTAGACTTAAGTTTTATTTACATCCAGCGAATGTAGTGGCACAGGTAGTAGCGCATCTGCATTCCGCAGTTGATTGTGTGATATTCTTATATACTCCTCATCCAAACTCAGCGGTGTTACGGATAGTATCGTAAATTCGAGGAGTATTGTTTAGTTAAGTAAGAGTGAAATAATTTCATAAGGAAATTATACGAAACATTCAGAAGAAAGAGGAAATTTAAAACAACTTCAAATAGATTTAATGATTGACCCTGTTCAGGCATTATACCTGCGATGACTTCCTGTAACTTTTATAGTACACATTTCCAATAATCACGTTTAAAAACCTTAATTATGTGGGCTGTCTAAATTAATTATAATAGGATGTTATGCACCTGAGCATCAACCCCATTCTTCATGTACACATTGACAAGTTTTAATCATTTCACATTTAAAATGCGTCAGACTCCATTCAGCTGATTGACAGTTTTTTTTGTAAGCAAATCTACTTTTATCTTTCTGGTTTAAAATAGAAATAGCCTTTAAAGATTAAAATTCTGAAAAGTGATTATATAACCAACTTTTTAGTAGTTTAAATAATAACCAGCTGTGAAACATTGCTCTTAGAAATATTATTTAACGATTTTTCCGAATAGCGAATTGATTTGCCCAGCTCGAAAATAAGTACAGCTTGAGAAATGACAGTGACTAATGCTCTCAGAAGAAACCCTCTGTCAAATTGAAACACATTGCAACCAGTGAGAATACACGAATCTCTTTTTAAAACTATGCTGACTTGCTTGTTGACACGAAACAAATTAGTTTGGTTTGACATGCAAGACAATTTATCCAAGAGCACCGACTTAATGCGGGATATCTCCAGAGGAATATTCGCTGCACACACAGATAAGACTCCTAACGTTGCGAAAATAAACGCGAGATAGGCCACAGACTCTAACATTAGACTTGATATCCAATCTTCTATGTACATCATATCCATAATTATGATCGGTACAATGCAAAAATTACCGACCACTACAACAAATATGGGAGCCGAGAACAAGTCTTCGAATTTTTCAACTCCTTTTAAAACGATAAAATAGTTCTTGATAATTTTTCTTACGATTTCAGAATATAAATCTGGCTGCTGCTCTAGCTTGCCTTTTATAAATCTTAAATTTGAAAGGAGAAAATAACAATTCGAACAATACAGAACGGCTACAACTGAAGGAAATATCATTTCTTGAGCTGTACGGCAGTAAATCATAATAATGTGACTCAAGACATTGTTTTGTATATTTTGCACAAGGGCAAACAATATTAAATAAATAAACACGAAGCATAAGGCTACATTTAGCAAACAGGAAAAATGAGTTTTTTTTGCGCATACTGTAATACTGACCATGTGAACGCAAAAGTTTTTCAGAATGTTCCTTCTTATATATATCATCCACCACAAAATAACTGATAGAAGAGGTACTAAAATTTCAATCAGAAAAGCATAGTCAAAATCATTGTTACTAATGATGCAATACCAGAGATATAACAAATTGCAATGGAGGAAAGTAGGAAAGGAAAATGTACTTACAATTAGTAAACATCTACTCAGTCTGCTGGGATTTTTATTCTTAAAGACGAATATTCCTGTCACTTCCAAAATGATCCATAATTTCCCAAATTCTCTCTTTAATTTTGTTAATAAAAGATCATCGCTGTATAATACAGCTACCTCCATGTGTTTATTTTTAAAACAAATGATTTAGAAAGAAATTTCACGTTGAAAAAGACCATTAAAAAAAGCAGTCGCTGTAGCTGTGCAATATGACACCTTTGTGATAGATGAAAAGCTGCACATCTGTAATTATATTTACAGGTAATTTACGGCTTTTTTTTTATTTTTCTCTTGATGACAAAGGCGCTTTTTTGAAAATGAATTTTCGCGCTCTAATACTTTCATGCAAATGACTGCCTTATTTTGAGTGCATTTTGTTTGATATTTTATTGATTATTGTGTATCTGATTACACCATGATTGAAAGATCAAATATCACGCTCAAATGAAAACTGTACATTACCAGGAAATATAATGATACTTGTTGCTTTATTTGTCACTTTAATGTTCATATATCAGATTAAACGAAGTTATCCATATATGTTTTTCACTAAGGGAAAATTTTATCAAACTGGACTTTCCATGTCATTGTAAAAATATGAAAGAACAGTTTTCTCTATGTAAACTGAAAATGATTCATATAATCATACTGAATAACAAATCACGAATAATACCAAGAAATAACAAGTAAGGGCCATTCTTTCTTTACAGGAGCTTGCAACTCAGTAAAAATGGCTAGGAGAGAGATATATGCTGAAACAGAATGACCGAGAACATCTCAAAGTTTTGAATGGGAATAAGATCGGCTAGAACACCGAACAGTCCAAACGCACAAATCCCTCACTCTTCAGTAAACGTCGCCGATGTCAACTGTATGAGGACGCGCACGAATCGTCTATTAAGACGAAAGCAGGTCAAAATGTAAGAGAGATAGAGAGAGAGAGCGTACAATATTATATATGTTCTTCTACTTTACCCCGAAGTCGGAAGGTCTTCAAGATTATTTTTCCAGTCATTATTGTAATTGATATACATCCCCTGTTGTACTGAAAGTCACATGTAACTCTTTCCATTGACGTAATTGACAGTATCTATTTGAGATGGTGGGTCTATTTGAGGAATATGCCGTAGCCATTTTTTCCACCAACTGGGATTTAGAAGAATCTTAGTGCTAGGCTTAAGTTGTCATCTAGTGGTCGATTTCCGAGTCACCACTGCAGTGAAAGCTGTTGATACCTTTTGAGATTGCCTTTGACTGATCTTTCGGTTCACAGACATACGCCTTGAGAGTTTTTAACGAATGATTTGAAAATGAATATTCCATGAAATTAGATATTGGTAATATTATTTTTAAAACCTATATAGTATTAAATATTATAAACCGAATGGTGGCCTTATCGAAAAATGATGCAGTATGAGTGTGTCCAAATTAGACAGAACTCTATGAAAAGCTCTTCGCATATTAATAAAACACAGTATTTTTTTGAGATTAGATTTTATATTAGAACTCTCACCTAACTTTTATTTTAATTAACTGAAAAATCGAACTTTAAGATAGTCACACAATTTTCTCTCTGTGTGTGAATACTGAATTCATCCAATTTAAAGTATTATATTAATAGATCTAATTTTTTTTTTGAATGCCAACTTCTTCAAAAGAACCGCTCGACTTCTGTCAATGCACAGTTTTCAATTATATTCCCCAAAATAAATGCTTCTTTCATATTTCTATTGGAATTATTGATTTTTTTAATACTTAATTCTTACTAGATGCTGAAAAGGATCTTTCTTACTGAATCCAAAAAGCAGAAATCAATATTTTTTCATTATTTGCTTTAATGAAAAATTGTCTGGGTACACGAGATGAAAGTTAAGTTACGAAGACTTGCGTGATCGCATGCAATATTTTATTAAAGGAGTCGTTTTATTGTAAAGAAACTGAAACCAATAAGTGACACCTCAGTAAATTTTAATTTTTGCGCTATAATTGCTTACATACACCTACTATATTTTTTAAATATTGACATATAATTACCGTAAAATCCGGTGTATAACACGAACATATACTTTCAAGCTGAATTATTTAATTCTTAGGTATATTCGCCATATAACGCGCACACCCTTTTTTGAGAAGAAATCTGAAAAATTAGTATACATTGCTCTCATATTTTGAAGTCAATTCTTTGAAATATTACCCCAGAAGTATACTATTTTGAAAAAATAGTATACTTTTAGAACTACAACTCTTTTAGTTCATAAGGCAGGTCATTTCTTTTGAATAAACGGTATTTGTATTCATATAGAAGTAATTTTTTTCAATTCCTCTCTCTACACACACACACTATTACGTCACACTCTCTATATATTTATTTATCTTGGTGGAATTTTCAATCGTTAATAAAATACATTTTAAAGCGCTCCATTGAGCTGAAATTTTACATACATGATTTTTTTTGATGACAATACAATAATTTAATTATAATTAATAAAAATTAGTTGATTAAAACTATTTATTTAAAGAATTACAAATACACAACCACGTTGGCATCCTTTTTGGTGACTTAGCAACCCTTTTGGCGACTTATGTCAAAACTTGAAAAGGTTTTTTTCTCACGTTTTAAAAAATTCAGTTGAACTGAAATTTTATATACACGATGGTTTTGGATGACAATACGATACTTAAATGATAATTAATGAAAATGAATTTTCACTTAATGTTATGATTCTATCATATGTATATACATATTTATATTAATTGTAACTATTTAATAAAAAAGTAGCTAAAATAAAATTTTTCTTTGTTGATTTAAGTAGGAATTGACTTAATTTTTTTTTTATATTACTTGTTTATACCCATTTCTTTTGTTATTTTTAAAGCTATCGGTGTATAGCACGCACCCTTAAGTTTCAATCTTATTTTTTGTGTTAAAAGTGCGCGTTATACGCTGGATTTTACGGTAGTTTTAAAAGAGTATTCCTACGTAGTAGAGTAAATTTAAAAATGGATTTTACGTTAGACATATCTGTTTCCGCTTTAACTTATTTTCAAGTAGTAAATCATTTATTAATTTTATTCCACGGAAATTTTGCTGTCTTTTTAAAAATGGATTTTTGTATATTTTTATTCATTCATATTGCCATAAAAGTTTCGCATCAAGAAAGAGTTATCAAAACAAAACGAAATTTTACATATGTAAGTACAGAATTTTGATATAAGTGATTACAAAATTAAGGCAAAATGATCCTTCATTGTAGAAAAATGAGCCACCTCTAGCGTGAATGCATGATGTGATACAATTGGGCATGCAAGTCTCGTATGATGCCCTGCGACGTCTCGTTCCACAGTTGCTTTAAAAGCGATTCTAAATCGACCCAACTCATAGGCTGTCCAATTTGTTGCTCTAAATTATCCCAGAATTGCTTTAACGATGACAAATCTGGGGATCAAGCAGGCTAAGGAAGGGTGGAAATAAGGTGGAGATAATCCCTTACTGTGTGGGGGCTATCATAGTCCTGTAGGAAAATGGCTTCTGGGAGCCCCGCCATAAATGGTCACACATGTGCCTGAAGAATGCCATGAACGTACCTCTAGGCCAGGCATGTCAAACTCATACTATACTGCGGTCCACATGGTCGATTTTATTATATATTGGGGGCCGCATGTTTTCAATCTTCAAAAAATCAATGAAATACGATATTTATAATGCATTATGCATTTATTAGACTCAATAATACTGTATACGCTGTCATTTTATATTTCATGTTATTTGTTAAACTTAAAAAGTATAAATATTTTACATTCATCATAAAAAGTTATTGTTAGGAATTCACAGTTTAACATTACTTTTTGGAAGATATCTGACATCGTTTTTTTTACAAAGCAAGTAATCAAAATTTGATTGAAAATACTGAGCTGATGCAGTTTTTAAAATTGATGATAAATGTTTATTGGTTTTATCTTGACCTTTCTGTGAGTTTTCACTATTTTTCATTAACGAAAATAATAACCCGCATATAAATAAGTGCTTCCAAACTTAACCATTATTCGCATACCAAAGGATAAATTTTAGGAAACTGAAGTACTCTTAGAAATATGTGTGACAAGGGTAGCCAAATGGTCAAGATAACGGGCACGTGGTCAGCGTGTCCTGAGTTCGAGCCTAGTACCACTGAAGATTCGCCGTATTGGGGAGGGAGCCATGCACGTTAAATCTGTCGATACTCAAACGTCCTCAGCTTGGTGTGGTGAGGAAGTTAAGACAAGGGGTGCCAGCTCAGTTGTTGTTCTCGTCACTTAACCATGGTTCAAAATGACGAGGTCCGTCGCCAAAAGCTCTCGAGTAGCTGAAGAGTGTGCGACGTTAATATTCACTCACAAAGAATTGTGTTTAAAAATCTAGAATTCCAACTTGCTTCACCAAAGAATCCCATTTGATTTCAAACAATTTCGTATGTAAGCTTTCATCAACCATTTCAGTATCGATAGATGGAGGTTTGAAATTGTATCTCAACTTTAGAAAACAGAACATTTTCGATTCAAACAATTTAATTTAGTGAGCATAATCACTAAATTTTAATTTATAGGATTTAATCTAAAGATATTGACAGCTTTTAAAGTAAAACAAGTTTTCTTTTCTCCAAGATAATAATATTTAATAAGAGTTGTGTGTAACAACATGACTTTCGCCTTGAAGTTTTAAATTGAGTAAGATGATTAGTAATACCAACTCTGAGAAATCCAGGTCCTTTATCCATTGTCGATCTTTTAATTCAGCTCATACATTCATCCTAGAAATTTGTAATTTCGTCCAGCAATTTGAAAAATCGTTTTAAAACACTTTATGATATGAAAGCCATTGTGAATTTCCGTATAATATGGCAGATCGTTGAATTCATTTTCTTTATTTTCCAGAAATGAAGAAAAGTGACGAAGATTAAGTCTATGTTCGCGATTATAATTTACACGGTGACTATTTTTAAAGTATGTCCTATATTTAAAACTTTGGAGCACAGTACCTGTCGGTGAATAATACAATGAAACTGTTCAAAATTATTAATACCATGCTGTTTGCATGTTTCTTTTAATCTTGTAACAACTACTTTAGTAATACCGGCCATGGTTTACGCCCCATCACAGAAAACAAAACACCTTTTTCAATGTGTGTGTGTGTGGTAACTTTTATTTCTTCCGAACATCTATAAGTACATTCAAAATACCAACCCCAATGGTTGTATTATGAATATAAAGGATTTCCAAAAGATCTTCACTTATTTTTTAGCTAACCTCGCATCCGAGAATAAAATTGACTAGAGATGAGCGAAATTTCGAATATCTATAATTTTATCAATATTGCTATAAAGAAGGCTTCAACTGTTAATATTATTGAATTACGCTGATTACTCAAATTCTTGGCTATTTTATCAATTCTGCTAGCTACAATATTTTGACTCAAAATTACACTTTTAATATGATTTGTTTGGGTTGGACATATTTCCGATGTTTTAAATAAGCGTTCAATTATACTTTCCCTTTCAGCAGGAGCGTAATACCGCCGTATCAGCCGTATCAATGATACGGGGGATAGAAATTTTGATACTGGGACCACTCAGAACAAGTTACGCCAGTGCCTTTAAATAAATCATTTCGAACTGCTTGCGTGATTAAATGTGATAATATATTATTTAACAAATGCAACATTATTATTATTATGCAACAAATTTAGTGAGTACACTTTATTGTTTTTAAAGAATTTATCTCAATTCTAACTTGTCTTCATGAAATTTTGCGAATTATTGGGCATATATAGTTTGCTTCATAATTTGTGTCAACAGAAAAATAACTAGAAATAACTAATAATCTAAAAAATAACGATGTTTCTCTTGAATTGATATTACTTTACTCTTTGTTGAAATTTTATCTCATTTCTCGTTAAATAACTTTTTAGTTTAACATGAATAAAAATCAAAATACCCTTTTATTCCCAAACCATTAAGTATACACTTCCCTTCATTTTAACGGTCTTGGATATTTTTTTAAACTTTAAAAAACGTTTCTGACTGCCTCTTTTGCTGATTGGACACTACAAACAGAGAAGGAGGAAGAGAAATTAAAGTCACACACACACACGAAGAATCGATGTACCATCCATACTTAAGAATATGCATAATGCATTTCAGAATTTAATAGCATTTAATTTATTATAGTAAAGTCAAATGAAACTGCTTAGTAAATTATAAAAAAAAATATTTTTAATCTAAAGGTCATTTCTATTATTAAAAGAGATTTCTTTTAAAACAAGAACAGGTAACATGCAGTATATTGTAGATTTATCTCTATTTAAAAGGTTCACCTCAAAGAAATTTCACAATTAAAAAACTTTGAAACTTGAGATGTAAAAATTTTTTAAAAGAGTGCAGAGGTCGAAAATTACGTACTGGCGGACCACGTGTTTGACAACCCTGCTCTAGGCTGTCATGGTGCCGCTGATCAGTACCAGGATGACTGTGTGTCACATGCGATGGCACCCTATACCATGACACCAGTTGTAGGAGCGGCTGCCGTTGTACAGCGAAAGTAGTATTGAAACGTTCACCATGGGGCTTTCCCCTATGTACACGATTGTCATCGCAGCTCAAATTGAATCTGAATTTGCCGCTGATTCCATTTGGTTACAAGCCAATCCCTTCGATAGCAACAAAGCTCCGGAAGAAGGCGACGGTTCATTAGCTGAAGTCTGAGTTTTAATTATCTCATTTCCAGTAGTATTCTGTATCTCTCAAATATTATTTCTCAAAGCAACCCGCGTTTTCTCCACGGCATCTCTCTACAGGAAAAGAAATTAATGAAAATAAATTAAAAAGCTAATTATGTGTGTCTAAAAATTAAATATGTGTAAAAACAAATTTCGGTCAGAAATCAATCTTAATTTAATAACTACAAGAATTCAAAAAAAGAAAAAAAGAGAGAGAGATAAAGAGAAAGTCGAGAATTTAATAACCTTTTCACACTGAAAGAAATGATTGTGTGCTCAAAAATATTTTTAATTAATTTAATTTTGTAATTAATTAAGTTTGTATAAGAAAAAAAATGGAAAAAATGCTTTTAAGTGAAACCTAAGCTCAGAAAACTTCAAAAACATTTTAAACACTAACTGGTTATCAAATCTGAAATTTGGAGGCGAATTTCTCAATTATATAAACCACAGAAAAAATGGGGGGAAAAATTGTATAGCTTATTTATTATTATTTTTTTTTAACAAAATGGTTAATGAATTTAAGAATTTTTGAAGCGAATAAAGAAAATTTTTTTAAATAAACTTTATCCTTTAACTACTGTGACGGCGCTTTATCGGTATTTCCACTAATTGTCCTCTTGCGATTTCTTTGGGGCCTGAATGGAAATTCTTCCCAACCAAACCATGAAGAGAGCGTGTTTATGCAAATTAGAAATCATATATATTGGAAGGTTAGCATTCGCGAGGATCGCTAAGTGGAGAAGTAATGCTAGAAATGATCGCTAAAGGAAGCTCTAAGTAAGCTAAGTGAAGTGAGATAAAGTCTAGAAAAGGAGTCTTGATTCTGGGAGTTGGCCTAACAGTGCCGGTGTAGATAAGTCAAAAGTGGGTCCGAGACCAGCGGAGCATTGCCTAAGTCAGAGCCAGCCAGATTAAGGGTTGAATTGACGTTTTACGGACCGTAGCTGTTTACCCAGGAAATATCGGTAAGCTAGTTCATCTAAACTATAAGGATAGGGTGGATACTATTAAGTTAAGAATTAATACATAAATATAGATTCAGTTGTTAATTGCGCTAATTATCAGTAATACGTTTTGCGTTGTTTCAATCTTGATCAATATCCTCCTAGACAAGTATTGTTTTTGTACTATATATAAGTTAAGATCAGAATAAACTGATTTTATTATGACCGAGTTTAGTGGTGCATACTTCATTCCTTAGGTGCAGATTGCGTGGAGAGTGGAGAGGGGATATCACATTGGCGCCCAACTAGGTTTGCTAATGGGCAATTAAATTTCCCTAACACCGAGGTAGGAGGTGCAAACGGATTCAGGGTTTTGCCTGAACTTTATTTTTCTGGGTCAGAAATCGTAGAGGAACTTTTGGAGGGCATTGAGAAGAATGTGTGATTTTTTGAGATACCCAGTAATTTGTCATGTGCGTATTTAAAAAGTCATCTCCTAGGTATAACAAATAATTGGTACGAAAGTTTTGGGTCTATGTTAGTGCAGGGAACGGCCACGGACTTCGCGCAATTGAAAGGAGCGTTGACCGAAAATTTTCCGTGGAATAGAAAGGATTTAGAAGTAAAACTCTACTCGGCGCATCAGAGGAGAAGTCAGGAGCCAACCGACTTTGTTTACGATTTGTTGAAAGTCCATAAAAAACTCGGACTTAAAATGTCTAAAGAGGCTATAGTGGAGCATATATTTGCTCGATTCGAACCTCAGGTCCAAGATTATGTAGAGGTTCGAAACCCGACCACAACGGCTAAGTTATTGCAAGTGTTGTCGAAGTTTGAGGAAAGGTATTCATGCAAGGAAATGCAGGGTTCGAGAAGAGCCAATAGCTCCGCATCCATGGACCAGATGTTTCTATTGGTGAGAGATCTGGTGACCGTTCAGGTTAGAGTAACATCCAAACATTTTCCGTATCAAGGAAAGTCCGTACAATACCAGCAACATGCGGATGGTCATTATCCTGCTGAAACATAGGGCTCCACAGGTCTCGAATAAGGGGTAGAACGATGGCTCGAAAAACACCAGAAATGTAACATGCCCTGTTCAAAGTATCATCAATGCGAATAAGAGATTACCGAAAAGCGTATCCAATGGCACGCCATACTATCATAAAAGGGTTTGGGCCAGTATGACGATGACGAATACACGCTGCCAATGTGTATTCACCACGATGTCGTCAAACACGGATGTGGCCATCTTGATGCTGTAAGCAGAACCTGGATTCACCTAAAAAATGACGCGTCTCCATTCGTGTGCCCAGGTTCGTATTTGATCACACCATTGAAAGCACTCCTGTCTGTGATTCAGCGTGAAGGGTAGCCACAGCCATGGTCTCCGAGCTGAGAGTCCATGCTTCTGCAAAAATGTTCGAACTGTTCATGCAGATACTTTTTGTCTTGCAAACGACCTTAATTCTTGACTCAGGGCCCGTGATGTGGCTGCATGATTCATTAAGGCCATGTGGGTAACATTCCTGTTTTCTCGAATGCTAGGGATAGGGGGCCGTTGAGATCCTGCACGGCATTCCGTATTATTGTCCTGAACCCATCGATTCCACATTCTGCTAACAGTCACTGGATCTCGACCGACACGAGCAGCAATACTTTGATGCTACAATTCGACCTTTAACAAAGTCAGAAACGTGCTGGTACGCATTTCTGCTTCTTATACGAGGCATCACAACCACTGTTCACTAGGCAAAAGCGTTCAAATGCAATTTGTGTTTGAGAAACCGGCTGAACAATTTCCTCATTTAAACACATTGTAGGTGTCGCTACTGGAGCCTGATTTATCTGAATGCGTTGAAAAGCGAATCATTTGCTTATCACAGTATCTTCTTCCTGTCATTTAAATTTCATGTCTGTAGCATGTCGTATTCTTGGTGTAGCATTTCTAATGGCTAGTAATGTAGAAGAAATAAAATCATTCACATTGGTTTAATTCGTTTTTCATTAACTGTTTTAAAGAACAGTTCCCAGTTTCCATATTTGATTGCATGGATAAATATTCCTCAAATTTATCCAAAATTCGAAAGAGAATGAGACCGGTAATTATCCCATCCTCTTTGTGTTTTGGACATTATTTTTAACTGGAGATGCCCCTCATGGGGCTCACCTTCTAGAGGTGAGTACGGGTGTCACAATCCCGAGGTGACCTAGGGATCTTTTCCTTTTCACATGGGGCTTACTGTCTTTGGTAAACACGGATGTCTCAACCCTGGGATACCCTAGTATCCTTCTCTGTTTTCGAACCCTCTTTCTTGTCATTCAATTTTCCCTTTTCTTCTTTTCACGTCGAGATCACAGACAAATATTTTGCGATGTTAATCAATAATTTTATCTATGTACTTTTCCTTAAGAAAGCACTTACAATTTGTTATTAATAGATTTTGACTTACATTTTGTATTGCGATAATTTAGTTTCTTTTTCGTTTATTTCTTAAAATGTTTTGATTTTGTTGCTTTATTCGTTTTTGACTAACACCGTTGGTTTGCCAACCCGCATGTTTTCCGTGTGCGACGTCCAGTAAGGAGGAAAATAGTGTCCTGGGGATACATTTGCGTTCCTTTTGACCCATGCTTTGTTGTAGGAGGGAGAAAGGAGTCAGCTCGCTCCTGTCAATCGGCTATTGATAAGTCTTTTCAGAGATATTGCTGTAGGATTAGTGCTGCAGATAAGGAGTGGCGGGTTTACCCGTTGGATCCTCACCCTGATTCTGTAGCACTATATTCTGGGTGTATTCCAGGTAAGCGCCGTACTTGGCTGTTGTCAGTTGACCGGGACACTGCCTCCCTTGTTGGACTCCGTGGTGGGTGGAGTCACGCCAGAACGAAGTTGTTTTCGCTCTTATGAATCAAATGCAGCAGTGCCCGGGTAAAGGCCGTTGATCAAATACCAGAATTTTACTACTTTCACTTCCAAATCATGAGATTTCAAATAAATCACCTTTTACTGTTCATAAAGTCCTCATTGGAATAGGTGGTGAACCGAATTCCGTAAAAGAATTACGTTTCAATGATCTATACTGATTGAAACCAAGTATACTATTCAAACAAAGTCGTTTGAATAGTGTAACTCCACTATTCTTCTCTCCACACACACAAAACCTTTTTTAAATTTGACTTTAAGTGTAACTCCACATAAATCTCTTAACTCCTGCAGAGGTGTCATTTCAGATAAGTACTCCAGAATCAGAACTACTTAAAGGCCTCTCTGATCAGGGTGCTACTCAGGTCAGGAGAATCCCAATAAAAAAAGACGCTACAATTATTCCTACAAAACATTTAATTTTAACATTCAATATCCCCAAACTACCAAACACTGTAAAAGCTGGATATCTTAACCGTAAAATCAATCCGTCCCTATATAACGAATCCTCTGTGCTTTTTCAAGTGCCAGAGGTTCGGACACTCAAACTTCCTGCCATGGTCAATTAACGTGCTATAGATGTGCACGATGTAAAGATTACATCCATCTATGGATTGTAATCTTTAGAGCCCAAATGGGTCAACTGTTCCCCCAGTCCCATCCATCAAACTCAAAATTATGCTCCAAATGGAAAATAGAAAAACATATCCAGGAAATAAAAACGAATAAAAATACTTTTTATCCAGAAGAACGTAAATTAATAATCCCACAAATATCTCAAACATACGCCCAGGCTGTCAAATACTGAACTGAAACCTCAGCAACCCAAACAGATAAATCTATTACAAAAATAGTATGCCGCCTTTCAAATTACAACAACCTTTAATATCCGCCCCGAAACTAAC
>BMAV01015254.1:248294-271870 GCA_019973955.1 Trichonephila inaurata madagascariensis
CTAATAAGTTATTTTAGTTTGTTTCGAGAACAGTCAGAGTAGATTGTGCTCATATTCTGTAAGCCCATCTTTTTGTTTCAAAGAATGCAAAAACAGTTTTTATATCATTCGTCCAAAGATAAATAGTACATCGAATTTTCTTCCGATGTTTCAATCCCTTCAGGGGCTCATCTTCTATAGATGTGTCCGGGTACCCTAGTAATCCTTCTTTGTTTTCGACCCTCCTTCTTGTCATTCAATTCATCCTTTCTTTCTTTTCCCGTCTAAATCACAGACATTCAAGTTAATATTTCGTTTGAAAAAGTCGTACCTTTTTTCACATTATACTAATATCAACTATTTTCTGTTCCTTAACCCCATTTTTAAAATTTTGAATTAATTTGTCTTTTTTTCCACTTCTAACATTTTTGGTTTTCCAACCCTCACATCTGCCATGTCCCGTCAAGAGAAAAATGGGTTTTCAGAGGGGTTTCTACGGATTCCCCGGAGAGACATTGCCGCAGATCGCGA
Source organism: Trichonephila inaurata madagascariensis (assembly GCA_019973955.1). Classification (NCBI taxonomy): domain Eukaryota; kingdom Metazoa; phylum Arthropoda; class Arachnida; order Araneae; family Nephilidae; genus Trichonephila; species Trichonephila inaurata. Next base: position 248,805 of record BMAV01015254.1, read on the forward strand.
GTTGACCCGTCGGATCCTGATACTGTAGTCCTGGGTGTACTCCGGTGAAGCGCCGTCACTCTGCCTTCCTCGTTGGACTCCGTGGTGGATGGAGGCACGCGATGATGAAGTTTCCCGTTTATGGATCTATAAATCAGCTGCGAATTTAAATAAAAAAACTAATTAAAAAAAATCACTTAAAATAAGCTAAAAATTTACTCATAGACATATGCAGGAATTATATTGCTATCCCATGCTTCCAGATAGAAGATAAGGCTCCAGGAAAGCAGAATGCTCCATATATACCTCCAGCTATATCCTATTTCTTTCTGATTCAAGGACAAATATAATGCAATAACTCGTAAAATGCTCTCTAGTGGAGCTTTAATGAGTGCCTCAAAGCTAAAGATTCTGTTCCAAACTATGTAAAAGCACAGCTCTGCGCGTTCCTTTTTTTTTTTGTTAAGTTGTGCATCCTAGAAGGTGTTGTCCCCCCACGTATGATTCAGTGTTAAAAGATTTCTGAAGGTGTAATGCAAAATTAATTAGAACCTTGAAGTATCAATAACAAGGTATCAAAGTAGACATTCCATCGATAATGATGTATTGGAATAAGTATATCTGGGATCATTTGGGACGGCGAGTTGGGCATACCCCGAGTTTGAACCAACTAGAGGCAAGGTTACATCAAATATGGAACGAAATGTCTCAAGACACCATACAGAACTTGTATGCTTCAATGCTCGATCGTATCGCATCGTGCATTTGCGATAGAGGGGGAGGGGGGCAACAGGGTATTAAATCTTCCGCTCTTTTGCCTTTTTCTCTTAAATAAATGGTCCTTTTTCTTTGATTTTCTCTGATCATTTACTTATATTAAAGTAGTCATTACGTATGTAAAATTTCGTTTCAGTTTGATGACTTCTTGGTGCGCTAATTTGTTTTACCCACGATTGTACTTTGAAACAACGGAAATTTAAAATCAGAAATTAACAAACTTAAAAATGAGAAATCAAATACAGTAAAAGGAGATTCTCTAAGAATTCAGACCAATAATTATACTTATCCTCTTACAATGTTTATTTATTGGAGCGATGAAAGACAAAGCAAACAACTACATATAAAAAAGTTTTTAACATGCTTCGACTTAAGAGTATGCATTAAACTTTCTTCATGTGTGTGACTCGGAACTTTTAAATTAACAATTTCACTCACCTAGATTATGTTTAGAGTGAAAGAACTATTTTAATGCTCTTTAAAGGTTGCAGGAGAAACATTCACTAAACTTTCATATTTTTAATTAATATCCTGCTCAATCCCCTCTTCAGACAATACAACTAATCTCGAACTTGAGATCATGCATTGGTTCTCAGAAATGGAACATTGAGATAAACCTCCTCATCCCAAAATTCCTCTGTACTTCCCCAAAATACTTTAAAAGCAACTACAAAGGTATAGAGATATGTTCTTTTCTGTTTTATTACCAATAATAGTATCAGCTATTGCCTTTTTTTAAACATTTTGTATGAGAGCTATTTCTGGCAAGTACAAAAAATCTTTGTCACTTTTAATGCTTTGGTAAACTCGGAATTTATGAACATTGATCAAACATATATTTTTTCTCCACAACCTTAATGTTAAGCTACTGTGTCTTTGAGAGATTTTATTGCAGCAATAAAAATTCCTTTGCGAGATTCAGTTTATGATAATAAATTATACAATAAATTCAGTAGGAGTTTTGCTTCTAGGTAACTGAAATGCTTCAAGTTGAAATGGTTTCTGTGAAATCTCTCTCTCTTTTTATATATAATAGAGGTTTAGTATATATAACTATACTATTATATATTATCTTTTTATATATAATAGTATTTTTGGGGGTCAACCCAGGAAGTATTTTTTAAATTATTTAAAATTAAAAGTCTTAACAATTTACTGAAACATTAAGCTTTATTTATTCAGTTGTATGTTTCACTAGCCATGCTCTTTTTCAGAAACGAAAGCTTTGCGGGATTTAATTACATATAAAGTTCATAGTACGAAAATTCTTAAAACAGTTTAATGATTTAGCGAACGTTTAACTGTGGATTCCTCTATTTCTGTGGACCAGATACTCCCCACAATTGGAAAGGATTCTCTCAACTGCAGCAGATGTCCCAGGAAAAGGCATTGAAAGTTCAACCATTTTAGAAATATTGCAACACGACATGTCAATCATTTGAAACATTTCAAGTATTGCTTTCCACGTTTCTTCAATAGCATCTGGTACTTCTTCAGAAATTGAACCACAACCTTCCTTTTTGTTTTGAATTATCTGGTCCTACGCGTTTATCAAATAGGTCATCAGTATTTACGGAATCTTTTAGGTTTCATTAACAAATTCTGCGTTCTTTTCTGAATCAAATAAGGCAATTTAAGATCATAAATTCATTCACTAAAACTTAAAATCTTAATTAAAACTGAAATTGTAAAATAGAACACTTTAAATAATTTTTTTGTTCTTGAACACCGTTATTTTGTTTTAGAGAGCATAGCAGCTTTTGGGTAGAGAGTGGAATACATTTGTGGGTTTTTCTCCTCTGAAGTTGACGTGTTAGTTAGAAATGTCAGAAATGCTTCTGTTACTGTGACAGAATTGGTTTTTATTTTCAGAAATACATTAATGAATATAACTCTCACACTCTCTGTCTGTATAGTTCCGTATAAAAACTTCAAAAACAATATCCATTCCAAAATACTTTAAAAAATATCAAGTAATAGGCAACAAACTAAAATATTATGTTGCTGTGATATAATACTTTTTATTGTTTTCTCGTTTTTAAATTTTTGATTGTGTTTATTTAAGTAACTGAAACTTTAAAGTGATTCAATAGATTTCACATTTTTATTTGAATTTGTTGTTTGTGTTTATTTAACAAATTGTAAAATTTATAATAGTCTGAAATTCTAAATTGTTTCTGTATTTATACATTATTGGTTTTTAAATTATTTATTTTAAAATCGTGCATAGTTTATACTGATTTTTTAAAATTTGATTCAGATGTTTAAAATAAGAATTGTGATTATTACCTAGTGTTTTTATAAATGTTTGTTATATTTGAGATTGAAATCAATAACGAAATTTTTGGTACTTTCATTGGTGTTAAAAAGTCTAATGTATTATGATAAAATCTAATTTACTTAAATATGAATTTTATTTTATTGAGTAATATCAGAATTTGGGTAACTTACCGTTTCAAATGTTTTTACTTATATTAATATTCAAATTATATATTTTTTGGTGTTTCATGGTCCTAAAATTTAAGTTAATTTAAAATTTAATTAATTTGAATGAGTCTTAGATCTAGTCTTAGAATGCAAGATGCTGATAAAGAATATGTGGAAAAGGACATTTCTGAGAGCAATATGGTTTAAAATATTAATAGTTCTACTAGTCAGTTCCCGATAGAACCCTACGTTATCCCTTTCGATTCAGAAAAGGGGGCATGTGAATAGAAAGAATATTTTCATAATACATGTAAGCAAAGTAATAAGGATAACAATAGGAATATTTTAAATATATCAAAAATTTCTTACAAGATCTGTTCTAACACATTACACATTAAATTTTGCCTAAATATTTCAAATTTTGAACACCTTTATTCTTTTATTATTGGAAACTTTTAAAATCCAATGTAGTTACCTTAGCTGATTTTTGAACATTAATTGAAAAATAACTTTGAACAATATTTTTTTTATAAAAAAGATAATTGTGGAAGACAATAAGGTCTGTAAGTCGGCCTTACAGATGGTATGCCTATGCAGATAAAACAATTATTGACCCTTAACTCTCTTACAATACTTACCAAGTGGCTCAGGATAGCTACATGTTTAATGAAAACCCAAGACTCTAGGCCTGAACGAAACACTTTCTGGCAAAATGAGCAGCCAATTAGAAGACAAACTGCATTTACTACCTCGACTACTCACAACTACTAACTCGATCCCGCAACACTGTTAGACCAAATTTTAAAANTTTTTCCAGGTAGAGTTGCAACAATTTACCTAATCCTCATGCCCACAATTTTGCAAGTCAAGGAATTAGGCCAAGCCATAATACACACTTTCAACATGGAATGCCGTCATCTCCATGTAGAATTTGTACCAGACAAGGTATTCCTAATGCCTACCATTGGACTCAAATATGCCCTTCTAAACAAACGCAATTTAGACAACCCCAATTTTAACGCGACTCACCTGTAACTACTAACTCTGCTCCCCAGTGCCCAGGGTACCCTGTTAGTTCTTCATAAATCCCAAATGAAAGACAACACCCTTCTACAGAGGCCTCTGTTATAGCATGTGACGGGCTCACGCGTCTTTTCTTTAACATAACCTCTGGGTACTTTGGTGGCCAATATTAATGGCAACTCTTTTCCAACCAAAACCCAAGAAGCGAAATGTGAACAAGAAATGCAAATAAGATAGCTTTTAAAAGAACAGAAGTTTCAGTAAGCATGATGGCAATTTGGGGAAAGTTATGTTTGAAGAGATGCAAGCGTGAATTGACAGCCACTCGTGAATTTACCTGGAAAGTAAACTAGTAATACAAGGTGCATTCCATTGCACGCGCGCCCAGACATCTCCATATGGAAATCGAATCTTAGTTGGATTAAGGTAGGACTGATTATTTGATATTAGGACTTGTAATATTATTAAAAGTGAGAGTAGGCGGATTGAATAATTATTTAGAGAAAGTGGTCTAAATTACGTGATTCGGTTTAACTATCACTGTGTGTTCGTTCATTCTAGATTCTCACTCATTTAAATTTATCTAAATTTTTAGACATTTAAGCTCTATTATTAATAAAGTCATATTAAGAATTTAATATGTCTATTCCTTTTACAAATCCTACACCTTTAGCTCACGCTGACAATCAAAGATACGGTCACCAAAGAAGGGGGGGGGGTATCACAAGCATATTGACTACTAGCGTCCGCACACATCTCAACCTTAGAAAGTCCAGAGAACTTGAATACTACACCTACTTCCCCAGCTGAACAAGATAATGTTAACATTGTCATCGACATAGGAATTACTCTATCATTGACTTATTGCGCGAGCATATAGAAAAGATTATTTTCAAAAATAATTAATTTACCGAAAGTAAACAAACTTCCTCCCTCCCCATTCTGACATATTAAAAAATAAAATACACATGTACACTGATATAATACGCTTATAAATGTATCAGTACTGCACTATGTATTTCATAATTAATTTAACAATACTAAGTTAAGAACAAATTTAATAATTACCAGTGACCCCATGGGCTTGTCATATATAAAATTATATACAAAAATTAATAATAATTTGTACTCTTTATAATTAATCTCTTAACAGCTGATTAAAAATTACGCAGCTCACTTCTCAATGACACATTTTTCCACGTAGACGCACTATGGAAGGCTGGGGGTAGGGAAAAGAAAAGGAATAAATAAGTAAATCCTTCACGAACTCTTTCAAAATTCTTTTATTGCATTCCAAAGCCTTTGAAATAATTTTATGGATAGCAATGCACAGAAAAGATCGCAATTCAAAAGGACGTATATATACGCTCAGGACAATAAACGTTTTGGCTGAGCGAGACGTTTATATACGCCAGTGACACTTAGAGGTTAAAGTCGTATTGTAGTATGAATGAATTCAAAACATTGTTATTGTATGGACGCACAATGGAAATTCTGATAGAATATTGAAAGTTTGAGAAGCGTTTGAGTTTATTAAAAGGCTTTCTATTGGCTTAGAACTACTTACTGCATAAACTGATTACCGACTGTAGAAACAACACATTAATACAACATGGAAAAATATATTAAATAATCATATCAAATTAAGAAAGCAAATGTCTTTATATATACAAGAAAATACAAATAATCGCAAGGATTATGAGCATGATTTTGTTGATGCCACAGAGGAAAGTTTCCCAACTTTGATTTATCTCCTTCAATGCTATTTCTTTTGTCAGAATACTCCCATGCCTTTTCTAAAAATAAATATGATGTAAGTAGAACTAGAGAATGGAACTCTCTTAGAATTAATTTGACATCAGGCTAATTTCTCAAAGGGCTTACAGAACTTCAGCTACTACAGAAGCAGAGATAAGTAAACAAATAAAAAAATATTATCTGCAATTTTAATTAAAGAATCCAACAGTTGTTGCTCTTCCTCTGTCAATTTAGCTTACAAAAGAAAAGAAAGAAAGAAAAAAAAAACTAGATAAGGTAATGACTATAAAAAATTAAATGCAATTTCTAAAAAGGATGCTGAGCCTTATCCTGAATTCCTTCACTGATAGAAAAATTAGCTAATGCTAAAATATTCTCAACCTTAAACCTCGCGGGTTGGGTTATTAGCATATTCCTCTTTATGAAAGAGATAAAAAATTAGCTTGTGTTGCAAGTTTTTATGAATTTGATGTCCTCCCATTTGGCTTAAAAATGACCCTGCAATATTTAAGCGTACTATTCGTAAAATTTATAAATAAACACAAAAGTTCAAATTTTGTCTGTCACTATTTTCACCACATAGCTATTTTTTCAAATTCTTTGGAGGAGCCTTATGCTCATTTAAGACAAACATTCAAAATTTTTGAGGAAGAAATTAATAAAACAAAAATTTTCGAAATGTGTTTCTGTTAAAGATAAAATCATATTTTTAGACTATGAAATCAAAGAAGGCTGCATCACAACTGATAATCATAATATCGAAAGTATTAAATATAATTACAATCCCTTAAAAATATTAAACATCTTCAAAGTTTTTTTGTTCATTAAATGTTCATAACAAGTTTGCTGGTTCTTATGCTAAGATTAGAGAATTTCTAAATCAAATATTTAAAAAAAAAAATAAGCAATGACATTGGATTTTAGAATGTCAAATAGCATTTGAATTGTTCAAGAATACATTAATAACTAAACCTGTATTACAATTATATGATCCTTTAAATTACTTTTTCATATATTCTGTGATGCCTCCCGTACAGCTGTTGGAGCAGTTTTAAAGCAACCTGATAATTCTGGTAACCTTCACCTAGTATCTTATCATTTTCGAACTTGACGTGATCATAAAAAAAAATTATTGTGTATCCCAGAATTGGAATGTTTAGCCATAGTAGATGCTCTTGATACATTTTATTATTGTTTACATGGTAAAAAATTTCTAGTCTATATCCTGCTGCCCATATTTTGATTAAAACTGTGAAAAATTTAAGGGATAGGTTATTTCGTTGGTCTTTAAAAGTAAATTACGAAATTAAGCATTTAAAGGAGAGAAGAAATGTTTAAACTGTGATGTTATCAAGACATCCTTTGCTCAATATATTCAACACTCTCTGTACATTTATTCGCATTAGATCAGATAAAGACGCATCAAAATTTCGACAATCTGGATAATTCTGTTGTTACTTATGCCACTTGATCGACGGTAACATCGGATCAAGGTCAACGAAATTCATCGCGGCTAAGGGCTACATTTTTACGCCTGCCGTTAGCCTTAGCTTTAAGCACCATGCAGGTGACAGAACCATCTCAATTTTAACGGAGAACACCCTGGGGTGGTCAGGGGCCTGCCACCAACCTCACGAGAGGACTTGTGGCTCGAAGGCTATTTAAAGAACCCCTATGCCACGAAGGCATTATACATTTACAAACATCCATGTCTTCTCCGGAATTCGAACCCAGTACCTACGCCACAGCAGTCAGTATCACTAACCACTATACTGGATGGATGACTGAATAATTCTAAATATGAGAAAGTAATTGATCTCCTTGTCATAAAAAAGAAAAATCTATTTAAAATAGTTGAACCTTTTTCATTAAGAAGAAAAGTTTTGGAAAATTCTCATGAACAATTAGGACTTCAAGGCACTCAAAAGATCATAAATTGAATTACTCATCAGTATTTATTGTCTTCATACTAATCTGGATGTTTCAAAATTTCTCAAACATTGTAATTAAATAAAAATAAAAGGCAAAAGAGATTTGGTTTTTTATCGGCGGTTCTACACACAGATCTACCTTTTGAGAATATCTCTATTGATACTGGTGGTGGATTTCATTATTATAATTCCACTAAAAAACATCTTCACACTAAGTAATTAATCACGCAGCTCGTTCTGTTGTTTGGCCCTTTCCTTCCAAAAGTAAGACAAAAGAAACTCATGCTATTGTCTAAAACATCTCTTCCAAATTCAAATACCAACAAAATTGTTAACGGATAGAAATGGAGCTTCGTTTAGATTTAAACGCTTTCTGAGAAATTACAATGTATAACATTTATTGACTATTTCTCATCATCCACATACAAATGGAAAATGCGAATGTTTTAATCAGTCTATTGTAATCAAAAATTAAGTTATAAATTGTTCTCCTACCAAAATCCCAAGGAGAAAATTTCTAGAACAAGAAATTAATGTGTATAATTTAACACCTCTTTCAGTTACAAAATCCCCCTTGCATATTTGTTACCCCCCTCCATTAACCCAAAACCAGTTTTACCCTCCAGTTGAAGAAGCCAGAAAATTAGCAAAAGGCAATACTATAAAATCCCCAAGTCCTCTGTTTTCATCTTTGGAGAAGTGGGTTCTCTTAGATGGAAATAGGGAGAAAATTGAATCATATTCCCTTTCTTAGCGGCCTACCATTAAGATTACTAAGTTTCAAGTACTAGACAATGAAGTCGGTACATACATTTTATGTATAAACAAACTTATACTTTTGCATGATGTATGTCATTGAGAATGTTCCTATATTACAAATGTTTGTGAATCTTATATTTTTCATTTTAAGGTTTAAATACCCTTATATTGATACTTTTTGTTGTGTAATTTTAATTGGTATAAAGATAATTGTGAACATTACTACTTATAGCAGCCCAGGTACAATGTCTTCTCAAAAGAAATTGTAAAATTTTGATTCTTTTTGATTGACTCATATTTCATATTTATTTATATTAGTTTTCATATTTTTTTCCATTCTTAGTCACCTTGTTGGAGATAATTTTCATGTTTGTGTTTAAGTGAAGGGAAATTTTAAAAAATAATATTAATCTGAATTTAATTTTGTGTTTGCTATCTCTGTAAGAAACAGGTGTGTGGTAAGGACCCTGGCACACACACGCATCTTATGGAGGGAGGAAATGTAATAATTAACAATAATTTTCTCCTGAGAGCTTTTTAATATGTAATGGTCTTCAGCCCTCCAGGACTTAGAGTGCATCATGAGCTCTTAGTTGGTGTCCGTCTAACGGGATTTAACCACAACTTTAACACTTTAAAATTATGTGGTCAGCGTTTTTAGATTACTGGTTATATAGCTGTCTGCCAATCAGAGAAGCTTTTCACGGAAATTATATGTCTTAGAGATTAGAATACACTTACATCTTAAAAATTAAAAGTCTGAGAAAAACATATTTAAAGTCTGTTAAGTCAAAAAAGAAAATCTAATGATGCCTGTAAAGCTCTAATTTTTTAATTTATTATTTTCCAACGTACATTCTACATTAAAATACTATTTTAATTAAATATGACTGAAAAAATATATTTTAATTCAAAATATAATTTGGAAAATATTGATAGCATTTGTTACGACGACAGATTATGCAGCTTAATCTTAACCTAATATTTTCAAAAAGTTTTGAAACACAAAGTATTGATGAACAGAATAATGCTACTAACTTCTGCTACAAATCGCGAGGTTTGTATGTAAAATTTACTTTTTTTCAGTTTTAAATCCGGACAGTTTAGAAAGTTTTTGTTACTATTCTGTACACTATTTTATACTATAATATAATAATGCAAATTTTCGTTTCTTTCTGCCTTATTTGTATTCAGAACATTTGTATTTTGAAGTCTCATTGTAGTATCAGCTGAAAGCTGGATTTTAGTTTCCAAATACTATTTCTAATAGCACCCTGAGTACCGTGACATTTTTTCAACAACAAAAAGTAAATGAAAATAAAATAAAAAGCTTCTAAGTTATATGAAATATGTGTAAAAATAAATATTGCTCTTGAAATCAATCTTAATTAGGTAACTATGGCAGAATTCAAAAGATAAGCAAACAGAAATTATTTTAGTACTAAAAATTGCAGTTAATAGACATTTCAAACTGAAAAAATGGATTGTGTTCAAAAATACTTTTAATGAGTTCAATTTAGAAATGCAAAAATGCTTTTAAATGAAACCGAAACTAAAATCTAGTCTCAGAATACTTCAAATATCTTAGAAACTAATTAGTTAGATCTGAAATTTTGGGACAAGCTTTCCAAATACATATTCCATAGAAAAATTTAAAAAAAAATCTACATTTTTTTTATGCTTTAATGTCTACCTGTAAATAAAAATGGATTATCTTTCAAGCAAATGATTCCTCATCAATCCAACATCTTCTACACCCACCTCCAATTTCAGCGAAATGATTAATAGTTAATTACAAGAAACAGCTCGTCTTTACATATATACCACTCGTCATCCTTAATTAAAGAATTACATAATTAAATTACCATCTAATGGCTTATGATGATCACAGATTTCCTGGAGCTCCCGGAAACAGAAAAAAATTGAAGTGCGAAATTCGAAACACCGAAAGTACGGAAGTTAATTTCTTGCAATTTTGAAAGTCAATCAAATGACGAGACGGGAGCTGGAAATTCATTTTATCCCTAATTTTCCCCTCCCACACTCGTCAGAAGTTCGAACCTGAAAAGTGTTAATATGCACAATCTCCTTTACGTGGCAAATTCAATATAGCAAGGCGCAGCTATACAAACACGAAACTTTCGGGTGTTGAACGTGATTTTAATGTATTGATATTGGCTGTTCAAATATTTTTTTAAATGTAACTCTTCGCGTTGGCTTAGTTCATTTAAAGTGTTCAAGGTGTTCTGTTATCTTCTGTGCAAATACTTAGGTTTGTATGGAAAAACTTGCCTCGATTTCTCCAATGAATTTTGCTGTAGGGAATTTGTAATTGAACTTCTTTAAAAAAAACCGTAAAGAAATATGAGGTTTAAAAAATGTACATATTGCTACCTGAAATGGTTAGATGTTTCGTTTTGAAGGGAAAAAAAACAGCACATATGATATGCGTCATGCGTTTTATGTTGTGCATAAATCAACAGATATAAGGAAATTAGTAGTTTATGGTATATTACTATTAATTTTTTTCTTTGCTCTATCTGATATATCTCGCTTCCATATTTTAGAACAGAAACACTATTTTCAGTTGTTCGGTGCCTAAATCAAAAAATGGTGATTAGAAATTTTTCTTGGATTCAAAGTTCTCGAATATTATTTAAACATGCCCACCTTTAAGACCCCTGTAACTTTCTTAAACTTAGTATGAGAATATATTAGACATTGAAATTAAATCTATTTTTAAATGTCGAATCAGATGCGTGAAAAAAATGACTCGTTGATAGAAAAACCGTTTTTATGAGTTAATTTAAGTCTTGAGTAACCCGCGGTCACTCGCGCGGGGTGTTGTTCTGTACACCCCAGCAACAAGAAAATCCTCCCAGGATTCTAAAAAGAATGCGCAGAACCCCGATTTTTTCTGTAGGTGCACATTTTAAGTCATTGAACCTTCAGGTCTGATGCAATCCCTCTTTCTCGAACGATTGGAATATAATGATCTTCAAAAGTTTATCTGGGGGGCTGAGAACTGCCGCGAGAAGTTGAGCATTTGTATAGAGTCTGCTCTGAAGGTTTGTAAAATGATTAAAATATTATTTTTCTACTTTCTAATATCATTATCTCATTAATTATAAAGTATATTTATTACTGGTATATACGTTTTACTGGTTTATGAAAAAATATAAAATTATGTGTTTTGAAATGAAAATTGTGTATGTTTAGTTTAAACTAATGTTAGTCTCATTTGTATGCAGTAAATTTAATAATTTTATTTGTATAACACAAAAAACATCTTGTACTTTATAAATATGTATCATAATGACTTAATTTTAATTTCATAACTAAATACACGTGTTAAAAGTTTGGGGTGTTCTCTACACCCCGCGAGTAACGACGGTAGCAAAAACAGGCGCGAGTGAACGCGGGTTAAGTAGTTTTCATAACTTATTTCCCTTCTACGCTATTAACAACGATAGAATTGCAGAAAATTTCAGGAATGTTACTGTTTTTTGACGACTTTGTGGTAATGTTGATACGCACTATTTCCTGTATAAAATCTTGTTCACTTAATACTCATAGTATAAAATTAAAATTATGTGCACAAGTATTTTTCTTTATTCCTTGTTATAACACTTAATGTGTAAATTTCTTATTTTAGTCTGAATATCTCATTATAAAGAAAAAAAAAAAGGATAAATTTAAAATATTTTGCATTTAAAATGTTTTGCATGTCGCTTAAAACTATATTAATAACTACAAAAAAAAGTCAATCTTATTTTAACTATTTCTGTTTATTATAAGCCATGGTTTTAAAATAAAGAAAAAGATCTACATTACAGAACTAAATTCTTTTTTTCTTCAAGATTTAACATTTAATGAAAAATTAAACTAGCAATTTCTTCATCTGTCTGTCTTCAATGGGAAAGTGTAATTCACCGTCTCTTAAGATTTCAAGCATTTGTTTCCGTTTTTGTAGATGCATTTCTAAAAAAAAATAAAAGAAGTTGCTTAAAAATGTATGCGCTGAACATGATGCATCTAGTCTCAAACTTTGAAATATTTCAACACTAAATATGTTAGGGAAAACTCTCTCGCGAGCCAATACTTCTTTAATTCCTTTCCCCGGAACGGATGCCTACAATCTTTAAATATTACCCTGAAGATATTTTTAATCAATAAATTTGTTTATTCATAAACAAGAAATTTTAAAATAAATACAACGGATAAAAAATGTTGTCAATTTCCCAGTTTTTTAAAAAAAATAAGCTAAAGTACAATTAATGAAAGAAAGATTCTTGTTTGTAAAAAACGCCCAACACTGTGAAAAAAAGGCTAGGAGACATTATATTATATTTTTTCCACGCATTATTTAGAGTAGTCTTAAATTAAAATTAAATTTAAACAGCAAGAATTTCAAAATAATGAAAAAATCAGCATGTGCATGCGGGCAGTGCGGAGATGAAAACCCTTACTCTTCACGACATTGAATCTAACTCATTGTGAATGTCATGTTGTGGAATGCTCTCAAGAAAGCCTCTACCTGACGCTAAAATTCTTGTCATACAATATGGTGGCATCGAGTGGCCATCCGCCCATTCATATAAATCTTGACGCAGTGGTTGACGAATGTATGGAATGTGCAGATTATAAATAAAGCGGCACATGGAGCGCACTTGAGGATGCTTGCACATACCAAAGCAATATGTGAAGAGGTATCGTCTTTCTGAAATATGGCTCCAGGGATGCCCTCAAAGAAAGATAGGACTTCAGGCGCCATATTTTGCTTTGATGCTTGCTGTTCAGGTACCCAAAAATTCGCAATGGTCAGGATCACCCATGGCATTTAATAACTCTCTAGACAAAGGGTCGGCACCCTTGTTACCGTAATGTGCCAAACCAATCTACCAATAGGATTCAGGATGTGATTTCCGTCAGTCATACTTTCATCAAGAGTAACAGTTTCTTGCAGACCAGAATTCTGTTTTATGGCTAAATTTTCTGCCATTTCAGTTGTTCGTCGGTCTGTAGTTTGCGTAGAAGGTGGTATTTCTTAAATTTGGGTTAATACTATTTGTTGGTTTGTTAACTCAATCAACAATAATTCGACATCCTGTATATATTTCTTATGTGTGAAAGGTTCACATTTGGCTACCACACAAGAAGCAATTACGTAACTACATTTGGTTTTTAGTTTTAGATTGCAATTATATATTTGACAAAGAAATGAAATTTTATTTTTCTTCTTTCAAGGAACCGCATTTTTTTATAGCTTCTCATTTCTCTTCAGAATGTGGAATGATGTTCAATTTAAAAATCTCTTTGGGCACTAGACACATGACATACGACGGTATCGCGCTTTAACATACATACAACCTGATGTTTTTCTTGTATTCATATTAATTCTTCCAGGAATCTTCAGAACCATGAACTTCAAAATTTCTTTCTTTAGTAGTCATTACATTACATTTGTGGGTATAATTAAACAACTAAAATGCAAGAGATTTCCAAATAAAATTAAGAGAAGATGCATATGGAGCAGAGAGTAGTGATAGTCTAATGACAGTGGAATACCACTGAAAAATAGTAGCACGTGCGAAATCTGGCACGCGTGTCAAGTGTTGCGGATGCCTGCTCTAGACCCAAACAACAAGGGTTCCTCCCGTAAGATGCAGAGCAAAACACTCTGAAGAATGTGTTCACTTGTGAAGAATTAACGCTTTCATCGTTATAAAGTAGGGCTGTAGCGGGGCTCATCTGAGATGATGACTTTTTGCAATGGGCTTACCACTGGCCTTGTTCGTGAGATCACTGTACCCGGAGGTGGCGTCTGCGTGGAAGATTCTTTATGTTTTCGTGGATCTCCAGGGGTCGACCAGTCCGTGGGGCCGATAATGACACACTTGTAGAAAAACTTTAGTCTTGTGTCAACACAGGAGAGGAAGTTTCCCTTTATGGGGATGAGAAGTCATATTGAGTGGCCCACTACCAAGGTTTCTTCTATGTATCTCCATGGTCTATCTCTTCCACGTAACTGTTGTGGCATTACTCCTCATGCGAGTAATTTCGTTATTTAAAAACAATCCCGATCGTTAAGTCTCCTTTGAAACTCACATATTTACTTATATGTCTCTTAGCATTTTAGGCGAAACAAATTGACTTCAAAACAATAATTTCTACCCCAAAAATGGCTGTACCTATTTCAATTCACTTTTACATATTGTTTTAAACATGCATCACTTGAAAGCTTAGAGGAATTTCTTCTACACAAACACGAGTAATGCCTTTGCACTTCAAGTAGCCTAAATAGCCTAACATGGTTCGGTCCACTTAATTCATACTTTCTCTCTTTGGTATTGCAATTGTCACAAGAAACTTTATGTAAACCTACATACCTTTACCAATATCATTCATTACATTATCCTTAAGCAAAATTTCGGTACATACACAAGGAAAACTAGTCACACCGCCAACCATCTATCCACACAACTACACTGGTCTCAGAGCACGAAGTACCTAGGAGTACTCCTAGACAAAAATTTATCATGGAAACAACACATCTTATGCGCGCGTGAAAAATTCCGGAACGCCTTGCGCTCAATTTACCCCTTAATTTGCCGGAATTCTCAAATGAATCTTTACAACAAAGTACTTCTCTACACTGCTGTTTTGTGGCCCATCTTAACGTACGCTTGCCCTGTGTGGGGCTATGCAGCTAATTCAAACATTAAATTTTTAGAAAGTGCCCAAAATGCTTTAATCAGGAATATAACCAAGGCATGTAGATTCACTAAAAATAGAGATATTTATACAAGGCTATAAACATTTATCCTTTTAAAAAATATATTCAAAAAATAGCAATTAAATTTTTTGATAATCTGCCAAATTCAAATAACTTAAATGTCTTGAAAATTACAATTCCAATGTCAATACTAAGAGGCACAGAAGAGTCCTTCTGGACTCGTATAATCCCCCATAGTAACTAATTGCACCATTGCACCTCGTCCCCATTGCACCATTTCTCTAATTTGTCATTTTACTTTCACATTTCCTTTCTTAATTTTAGAATATTCTCAATCTGCAACCCACACAGGCAAACACTTTTTCCCAACTCAATTCTGTTCCATAACTTCAAGGCAGCGAATAGAGTGTTAACTCGCCAATTTTCTCTCTCTCTTTTAGTCCACTCATCAGGAAGCTCCCTCTCAATCAAGGCCTCTCCACTTCAAGGCCCAAATACCTTTCGATATGGGATGGAGGAACGTTTCGCGTTCCGTTTCCCAAAGATGTCAAGCTTCTAATACACAAGGAAAAAAAATCAACTCGATTTTAAGATGTTCATAACAAATATATTTAATTCACTCAAATTTCAACTCAATATATTTAATTCACTCAAAATTAAATAAATAAGTATCGAAGAACAAAAACAATTTGAGCGTATTTCGCCTATTTGTGAAATTTTAAAAGAATTTTTGTGGTATGTATTTTTTAAAACTGTTATTACGGTATTTTATATTAATCTAAAGTGAAAGTCGAAAATTTAAAAAAAAAAAAAAAAAAATTCACGCTTTATGCAATAGTTCATGATTAGCACACACACACACACACAAGTTAAGATGAAAAAGAATAAACAAAAAGAAATTAATAAATAATCAAATGGATACTGTACCGCAAATTTTGCTTGTGCCTTGTCTTCACTTGAATCCAAAGATTTGTACTAATGAAAAAAAATACAGTAAATATAATATCAAACATTGTATTTGGTACATTCCAAGCATAAAAGCCCATATATGAATGGAATGAAATTGTATTTAAAAATATTTTAGAGAATGCAAAAATCTTAAGAAATTAAGGTATAAAAATTTATTTCGTGAATATATAATGGATTTTTGAAATTTTTTTTAAAACTCTCGACTTGATAGCAGAAATTGTTCAACTTTCCTCTTTTTCCAAATAATACTTTCCTCTTTCTTTAAGACCTCTATTTTGAAATTGGAGGAAAGGATTATTTTGAAGAAAAAGATGGTCTTAAGATACTTACACTTTTATTCCGCAAATAAATTTCGCATGTTGGAGGCTTTCCTTTTAAACGTATTATTACGGAAAAGGATTCAAGAAATATTCCAGAAGTGAACGTAAGAACTACCTCAGCCCCACCCACCCACTGTTGGTAAGAAATTGAGACGTGTAATTAGAGCAGAAAAAGTTCTAACAGAAAAATGGTGCTAGCTGTAGTTTTCAACAAAATTTCTATAGCTATTTCTTGTGAGAAGGTGAAAAACCGACAGCAGTTTTAAAAAAATAAATTAAAAAAGATCAGTCACACTTTTTATTTAAGGCGCTTATTTATGTTGTCATGCGTTGCTCTAATCTTACTTTCCTACAAAATTTCCCTTTTGGCAGTAAGAGATATTTGCTCTTTTTATGATAAGACAGTTTTTTTGTGCAGAGGTAATGCCATCAATCAAAATTGCCCGTTTCGATCTAACGTTATCACTACCTAAAATCTGAATTTTCAACATAAAAATATTTTTGCAACTTATTTGAGAAGGTTTACGTTGTCTTACTTAAGCATATTTAATATATACAGTTAAAGAAATGCTTATACTACTAACCTGAATCTTAATATATTTTTATACAACTTTTAAGTAATTTGAAAGGCTTTTTGCATAAAAGAAGAAATTTCGTTCAAAATTTGAATACTTATATATAAAGCCATTCTATAACTAAAATATTTAATTTTTCTTTTCCAAAATTACTTTTTTAAATCTGCAGGAATGATAAAAAGTAAAATGTTCTATATTAGAGTATAGTTACTGTAAATTTGGTTCATAGAAGCCATGCGCAGAAAATTAAAGGCAGAGTTCATAAAATGAATATATATAATATATATAACCAAGAGATTGTTGGTCACATCTTATTGGTTGTGGTGTAATGTTAATGATATAAAAGTATACTGTAGAGAAAAATTCAAATATTTTTTATTTAAAACAATAATTTTATCTTTTAGTTTTGTTATGAGTAATCAGTTATTTTCTTTAGTTTCAATTAAAAGTAAAAATTTGAATGAACTCACCTGGGGTAACTTCTTAATAAAGCACTCTTCAAACTGAAATGAAAGATTCAAAATTAATCAAAATGATCGCAAAATTAAAATTACGAACTGACACAAATTCATTAATACATCCATTCAAATTATATCTCAGTTAAATCTCATTCGCGAAGTAACTTTTTCTAATTCTGTATTCATGGCTTAAAATATATAGGATCAGAAGAAATATGCAATTTTCTTTGGGAACATATTTTCCCATGCATCAGCAAATTTGCTGTCGAAACACCGAGTAGGACAAATCTATGCTTTTTGCAGGGAAAAATAACAAGTTTTAAACTTCCCTGCGCTAAAAGTGTCCTAACGAAACAGCCCGAAGAAAGGAAATAAATAGATTTTGTTTCGCAAAAAAAAAAAAAAAAAAAAAAAAATCAGAGCCAAATTCTATTGTTACAACATTTTAATGTTTTTTTTAAATTTTTTTTTCAAAATGAGCTTTTTCATCTCTATAGTTATATAACTGGCAAGAGTAAACAAAAGATGAAACTTAATTTTAGATAGAAATATTCTGCGCGATTTGTTTCTTACTTGTGTCTTATCGTCTTCTGATTTCAATAAAGTGTCTCCATCGCTGCAACTTCCAAATCCATCGGGGTAGACGGAATTTTTACATTTATTGAACACATCCTTTATCTGTAAAAAAGTATTTGCGATAAGGAATAACTCTATTTTTGGAAGAAAACTGCACTTGAATACTTTTATAAAAGTTGAAATCCAGATATAACGTCAAACGTATATGAAAGATAATTTAAAAGTAAAAATAGTAATACTAGTAGTAATATGTAATTGAAATATTATTTAAAATTAAGGTCGTTAAAGAAAAATGAATTCAAATGCGTAATCTTTCGCTTTAACTTTTCAAGAAATAATTTCTTAGCACAAACATGCGCTTTAATTGCATGTTTTGCGGCTCAACCATATACTTATTCATAGTAAATGACTTTTAAACATGGTTTCTAAGATTCAATTCATCTATTTTAATTCAAACAGCAATATTCTTTTAGAAATGATGTTAGAAAACTAATGGATGGAAATAATGTAATAGAAATTACCGGGTCTGGCAAGTCATCGGCACAACCTACATATTTCTTGCACAAACTCGGATTACCAGCTAAAAAAGAAAGTCATTTCAGTTGCAAGATAACAAATAAAAATAGAAGCTAAATATATTAATTAAAGCTTTTCCAAATAAACTGAAATATACTTTCATATCTAATGCAAAAGAATACTGAAATTAAGTATATATAATTTAATGCCTTACATAATTTTCAATTAGTGTTGTCTGTGACTAATTCTCTGGGGAAAATATTTCTTAACAGTTGTATGTTTATAAAATCACTTTTCGTGGAGAAATTGTGATTCACGTTTATCTGAGTGCTAATTAAACTCTAGGGAATGCAGTTTAGCAGTTAGTCGTTAGGCTACTAATATAAAGTTGGATTAGTGAAGTTACTGTCTTTGGAGTTCTTAGAGAGAATCCAGCTATACCGAGTGAGATGTGTCTTGTGCAGTTACATAGAATCGTAACCAGGAGTGGTATAATATTTGTCTAAGAAATTTAGGAAAGCGATTAAATCGATGCTCCCTCAGTTTATAACATTTTTTGATAGTAAATTGAAGGAATAATAAATATATTGTTTTCATAATAATGGCTGATTATTTAGTGTCCCGACCTTGACCAGTGACCGCAGGGTTGAGACACTCTTCAAAAAAAGGTGCCTTAAATCCTATTAAAATGAACAGCATACATAAAAATGGTTTCAATTTAAAGAGCTCCAAAAGACTTTTACAGTTTTGTGTTGAAATGGTTAATTAATTAATATGATTATTCATTTTCTAGAAAAACCTTTTCTTATTGCATAAATCATTTTTTTCTTGCATCTAATTTTACCTTTTAAAATTATTCTAATTGAAAAATTTCATAGCATTCTGTTAGCAATTTTCTGATTTATGGAAATACAGAAATTATTTTTCTTAATGTTAAATGAGAGTATTTGATGATAAAAAATATTCTGTTGATATATTTCAAAGTTACTTTTTACCAATGGTGTACAAGTTTCTTAGATTTAAAATTCATTAAAATTATTTAAAGATATTATTATTATGAAAAATATAAGTAATTAAATTCAGTTATGAAAAATAGAAATGTAATACAGAAATATTGTTACATATATTTAGATTCTTCCTGACATACGAAGCCCTTAATTTAAAAATTTCATTCATATACTCTTCCAATAGTTCAAGAAATTTTCCAAACCTAATATTATGATGGGAATTAGAGAGCTTTATGGATATTACTTTATGATTCTTAAAAATCCGCCCATTCATCCTACAGTGTTAAGAACTGAAAAGGAACCAATTTTAACAGTTAAAACTTTTCACCAGATATCTGTCGAACTAATGAATAAATACGAAATACATTTCGGATATAAGTCACTGACTTTGTTTTCTATCTACATTTTAAAAAAAATGAGATTATGCCTTCATATGGTATCTACCTCTTTCGAACTGATAATATACTTCTAACAGATTGAAAAAAGATTTGAATAACATATTTTTACGAGATAAAAAAGGAAAGTCGTTACACTCATCCATTAAAAATTATTTATAAATATTGTAACGTGGCTCCGTTCAATGTGACGATCATATACAAATAAAACATTTGAAGCTTTGGAGGGCATAAGTAATTATTTTCTGAATAAGACGGAACATTTGAAAATTAAGCATTAACTAATCAAAAATTTTTTAAATACCTTAAAACATACATATTCAATTTTCGATTCCACACGTACAAAACTGTTTATGGGAATTACATTTTTAATTTTTAATGGTAGCCAAGAAATCAGAGCTTGTCGAGAACTTCGTTTTCGTTCAACTCCAAATTCAAAGATTTAAATGAACGAAAAAAGAATAAATTTTATCAAGCAATGAAAGGAAGATTCTTTTTGAGCCTTTTCAACCTAATTTCTCGTTCCACTCAAAGTTCTCAGAAGCCGTGTCTGAAAGATCAAACGCGAGTAATTCTGTTACTATTTCAAGCATGATTATTAGAAATTCCGTGATGTTCGAATTCCAGCAAATTATTGGTCAGTTACTCTTTAAGAAAAGTTACAGTTTAGTTGGGATGTATTATCCTTTCAGCTGAATTCATTTCGTTATGAAAATAAATTCACTTTTCTCTCCCAGATGAAGAAAGATAACATCTGATTCGAAGCATTCGTTACTTAGGATTCTTGCAAAATAATCTGCAGTTATCGATATGTGATATTCTATTTTTGCATTGTTTTGAGTTTCAAAATGTCTTCTGTATTTCTATCTCATGTGGTGGCCATTCTCCGAGAATTTCTTTTGGGCTCTACTCATACATTTCGTTAGTTTCTTCACGTCACAGGGATATGGATCTGCAATGTGATCCTCCATTCCCTATCTGATAAGTATTTTGGCCTTGACAAGTGGAAAAGCTGAGTGGCAAAAACAAAGTTCACTGAGTTTTTTTTTTTTTTTTATAGGGTAATGGCGGGCGAATGATACATTTCGTTAAGGGAAGATTACAAAATGTATCACACTTTTTGATTAAAAAAAGTGGAAAAAGTTCTATTATTTTTCTCTTCATTTCACAGCGTTCTCATTTCTCACGAAATGGATTTTGATCACTCATCTAAGATATTTTGAAGAATCTGAAGTCGAATTTACTTACGATGAAGGTAGATATTTTTGAAAGAGAATTTTCAAATAATAATTTTACTAATAATATTTTTTCACCGATTTTATTTTAATCAGCATATTCGTGTGATAATTTCAGTTTAACAAACGTAAACTTGTAATTCTCTCAAATTATCGATACAAAGAAGTAGAGTTGTTACAAATAGGAGAGAGTTAATATTGTGTGGCACTACCATTCGTTTACCGCAACTTTGTATAAAGAATCAATTTGCATACTGTAAATAGCTACCACTGTTTTCATAAATATATTGTATATATATGTAGTTACAAACAAAGTTGTTTAGCTTAACCATTTTTGTTTTATTTTCTTTTTCTGAGCTTGTGGATCATCAAGCACTCTACTGAATAAATGTAAAAATATAGCTTTGAATTGCGTCGAATAATGAATTTTGATATGAACAAACTTAAAATGATCCTCTGCAGGATCTGTTCTCATTCGTTGAAAAAGGTGAGCATTCACAGTGTAAGTAAATTGCAGGATTTCTCAAAAGAATTTATGGGAAGAATTTCTTTTACTTTACTGTTAAATCATTGGTTACTCCTGAATTTGTATTGTGTGTTTTGCAAATGGTGATTTTGTCTTACAGCCTTCGGTGACATCAAGTTCTTACGAATGAGAGTTCAACATAAATCTCTCTTAATTAAAAAATTTAAGCAAAATAACTTACACTTTGAGACACACGCGTTCGCTTGCAGAACGAAGCCGATGAAGTTATCATCGAATCCCTTGAATGCCACCACACCGCCAACCGCCAGAACAGACAGCAGAAGCACTTGGAAGTACATTGTTACGGTTCTCTTTTCGGTGTATGTTGATTTTCTAAAAAAAAGTGCTTTAGTACACTGAAAACATTTCGTCTCTTTTTAAAACGTGCACTTTTTTATCAAAATTATAAATTCTTCGAAACATCTGACATTTAAATAAGAAAAGCGAGAATATCAGAATAAAAAAAAAATCCTTTGTGTTATTTTATGTTATGCAGTTACTTTGAATGACAGAGAAATAAGAAATATATTTCTCAAAATAAGATGGCTTCGTCTTAAGTGAAGGAGAAATGTTTTTTTAAGTCGAACAGTGAACTAGGAAAAAAACCGAACAAACATTAACACTCAAACTAGTACAAAAATATTTTTAAAAATGTGTCAGTATGATATATAAACAGATTACTTGAGATTTGATTATTACTTAGGTTGATTAAAATTTATAGTTTAGGAGTTAAAGGCTGGGTTTCTTGGTTCATAAAACTATGTTGATCGGAAAATTGTTTATCAGAATTTATAGACCTACCTGTGAGGAAAAGATGTTCTGTGGTATATAGATGGAGCGAAAAATAAAATAAAATTTTATGTTGAGAGGACACAGTACGATTCAATTGACCAAAATGGATTAAAAAATCAAATCTAATTTTTTAGCCTAAATTATTCTTTATATACTTTTCTATAACCTCACAAAATTTGAAAGCTCTAAACTTAAAAAACGCTGAGTTGTGTGAATATTAACGTCGCACAGTTCAGCTACACGAGGGCTTTTGGCAACGTACCACGTAATTTTGAGCCATGGTCAAGGGACGTGGACGACACCTGAG